>JAODAL010042069.1:0-35226 GCA_025379985.1 Phyllomedusa bahiana | reverse complement strand
CTGAGAACCAACAATGAAATAATGGGTTTCTGCTGTTTCTCCCTCCATTCAATATCGTGATTACTGGACCAAGGAAACCAGGATGCTGATTTAGGTGCTATATTGTTCTACATTTCATACTTTTTGCTGGCAGCTTAACATATTGTGTTATGGTAATAGTTGCGTTGCTTTGCCATTTTTTATGTATATAAATCTATTCAGTACTAATATGAAATCCATCCAAATTGGGCATAACACAGTTGATTGTTTTCATATTTTCACTGTGCAATTTTGATCATCATGAGAATTCTGGCACCTGGGTTTTAAATGAAAAAAATAACAAAAAAGGACAATTTTAAATAAATGTTTTAAGGCAAATCAGAATCTGATTTTGTGAATGAGCTTTCAAAAGGGCACATCTGATTGAAAAACAAATAAAATAAATACTTTCAAGCAGTACCCAAAAGTTATTTTCATTTTATAACAATAATAATTACATCTACTTTCCAACTTTGCTTAGTATTTTGTATCAGTATCTGTAACTAAAAACTAGAAGTACAACCTACACAGAGAATAATAAGGGCATGTCCCCACGGCTCGGGTTTTCGGCCGGTTCTTCAGCTGGTTTGCGGTCTTTCAGACCGCCTGAAAAACCGGCCGAAAATTTGCACAATTGTGCTCTATGGAAAACCCATGCAGCAGTCCCCACTGCACGGGTTTTCCGCTCGACGGTTTTGCCGCCGGCGGTAAAATATTGAACATGTTCATTCTTCTGTCCAGTTTCCGGATGGAATATGAACAATTCAATGGGAGGGGGGAGGGCTGTTCTCCGCTCATCACGGAGAAAAGCCGTCCCGCCCGCGGCCGTGGGGACGGCCTCAAAACCGGACAAATACCGGCCGGTATTTGTCCACTGCCGTGGGAACATGCCCTAATAATAATAACCTTTATTTATATAGCGCCAACATATACCGCAACACTTTACAATTTGTAGGGTGTAGGTACAGACAAAAAGACAGACATTACACAATGAAAAGCTACTTACAGATGAGACACAAGGTGTGAGGGCACTGCTCATAAGAGCTTACAATCTATTAGGGTGTACAGGTGAGACGAAGAATAAGAAGGGCTAGGTTTACAATGGTCAGCCATGTGACATAAATATGGGGTGGGTTATATAGAAATCTAGTGAACCTGCCACCCAGACAGTACATCTGTATACAGATATGTGCCAAATTGTAAATCCAGTGACTGACACAGAGTAGAGGCATCAGTATAGCGGCTGGAAAGAAAGATGAGCCTGCCTGCTGCATTCAGAACAGATTAGAACAGGGAGAGTTTGCAGAGAGGGAGACCAATAAACAAGGAGTTACAGTAGTCAAGACGAGAAATAATAATTATTATTATTATTTGTTTTTGAGCGCCCTTGGTTCCAGAGCGCTGTACATTCAGGTTTCATGCATAACATAGGTCAAACAAGTACAAAGGTGACAAATTACTAACTAACAACTGGTACGAAGGAGAGAGGTCCCTGCCCGTAGGGCTTACACTCTAAAAGAAGGTGGGAAGAGACAGAAGGTGAGGGGCAGACTTGGTTGTGGATAGTGTAGTGACAGCAGGGTTATTGTTGGTTATAGGCTATCCTGAAGAGATGGGTTTTCAGGTGAGGCTGGTGAAAGTGGGGGAGAGTCTGATGGGTTGGGGCAGTGAGCTCCAGAGTATGGGGGAAGCACGGGAGAAGTCTTGGAGACAGTTGTGTGAGGAGTTGACACGGGGAGAGCAGAGAAGAAGATCCTGTGAGGAGCGGAGATTGCGTGAGGGGAGATATCTGGAGATTAGAGCAGAGATGTATGGAGGGGAATGGTTATGCAATGGGAAGCCAGTGAAGGGATTGGCAGAGAGGAGCGGCAGAGAGTATCGAGGAGAGAGGTGAGAGGTGAATCAGACGGGCAGCAGAGTTAAGGATGGATTGGGGGGGAGCGAGGGTGCTACCTGGGGGGCCCACAGAGAAGGATGTTGCAGTAGTCTAGGGGGGAGTTTAAAGAGGGCAGGGGACGGGGAAATTTTGTGCTTTCGAAATTTTAAGGAAATAAAGGATACGGGAATTTTTTTCAGGTAAGGCGGGGTGGGGGTTAAAGGGTTTGGATGGGGGTTTTTAAAGGAAAATAATAAAAAAAAACAATGGGGTTTTGGTTTTTTCACATTGAAAAAGGGAGGGGAATTCTAAGAGTTTTCCTTGGGGTGCATTTGCCGGAGCGGGAAAGGGTTAAAAAAATGGGGGGTGAAGGACGATCAGGGGTTTATTTAAAACCCCCAAACAGCGAGCCTGCTCCCTAGGATTTAGGGGCGGTCCCAAACCCAAAAACAAAATAGCAAAGAGGTGGGTTAGTAATGGGGGGAAAGGGACTAAGCTTCATTTTTAATTTGGGGTTTGGTTTTAAGATAGAGGGAGGAAAATATTCAGAGAAGGGGAAAAAAAAACCCACAGGTGTTTTGTAGAAAACCCAGTACTGTTTGTAAGGGGAAAGGTTTTGTTGGGAGACATCAGCGTAGAGATGGTACGGGAACCCCAAATTTTCTGAGGGTTTGCCCCAATTTGGGGGTTGGAAGATCGAAATGGGGAGGGACCAAGAGCCACCCTGGGGAAACCCCCCAACAGAAAGGGGGGGAAAAAATTTAAAAGGAAAAATGTAAACCCTTTCCTTCCTCTCCAATCATAGCGAGTGGAGATAATGGAAAAAAATTTCATTTTGGTCTACCCATAAATGGTTTAGAGTTTTTTAAAAAGGTAATTTTTAAAGGGACTTTTGGCCCCGCTCTGTTAAAAAGTCATTACTTTTTTTCTCACATGTATTTTCTGGGCAAATTCCCTGCCCTTTTTCTGGGAAAATCCTTACCCCCACAATCTTGCATTGACCCCAAGGCTGAGGAAGACGGGCCAGTCATCTTCTGTTTTCCCATTTTCTAATAATTTTCCCAAACCACTTAAAAGTCTTCTCACCAACCTTTGTTTATTGTCCTGTACCCCACCCCACCTGGTGTAGTGCTAAAAATTTTGGGCCCCCTGGGTCCTTAAAAACAGATCTTTGGTTTGGCCATGGTAGAGAGTTGGATTGGGGTTTGTTTTGACTGTGTGGACGGGGTGTTCTTATAAGGGAAAACAATTAAAAAAGGTGCAATTAATACAGGTAATGAGTGAAGAGTAGGGGGGGCTTTAAAAGGGAAAAACTAACAGGTTTGGAGACCCAAATTCTTGTGGGTTATGGGTGAAAAATCCCTTTTTTATGCAATAAAATGTAAAAAAAAATCTTTAAAAAAACAAATGTGATTTTATCTCACAGTTGAAGTGAAACCTATGAAAAAAATTATAGCCTCCATTTTTTGAAGGGGGGAAAAATTTAAAGCAAAATCGGCCCAGGTTTCAAATACTTATTTTCCTCACTGTTTTTACAAAAAAATAAAAAAATTTTTGCATTTTGTAAAGTTATCTTTAAAAGGCGGGGGGTTTTAGTTTTGTGCAAGGGTTTCAAAAGATGTTTAAAGGGGAAAGTAAAAAAGTATCTGAAATTTCAAATATAGTCGTTGAGGATTTAAAAAATTTAAAAAAAGGAACATTACAAACCCTAAAAATGACATATCATTGTGATTTTTAATATACCTTCACTGTTTATTTTCTGAATGTATCATATTGGAAAGATGAAACATTAATAAAGTGTTATTTTTCATATTATTTCAGAACTTAATACATTTGTTAGATGTAAATCCAAGACAGGCGTAGACAATACCATAATTTGATTCAAGTATTCTATTTGCAGTTTCCACAGTTCAACATCTGATTTTCTTTTTTACTTTTAACTAATAGAAGCTCTACAATATAAGACTGCCATGTATGTATAGCACATTGCAAAGGCAAGTTAAATTAAGCTTAGAATTACATACAGGTGATTACTGGCTTTATTAGTTACTTACAGATAGTTGAACAATGGCAAATTTTCCATCATCCTATTTGGGTGGTAGCCAGTCTCCAAAAACACTTACTGCTCATGGGTTCAGACCGTAGAGGAAGGAAATTCAAAGAAAGGTATGGCATTTCAATGCTTGTTAGTTTCATGATGACAAATTAAAGGTCCACCCATCATATATCTCAGTCTTTGAATTAAAGCAGGGCCACTCTTCAACATGAATGATCAAAACATAGCATGAATAGTGAGAAGATAGGAACATTTTAGGCCACAGATTGTTGACGTCCATTGGCAAACATAAATTATAGGTAGTGGAGCAAAAAAGTAGTAAAAATAGCCAAAGTAGAAGAGGCAGGTGCCAGGAGTGGAGGAGCCAAGCAGGCATTGATGCAGTGCTGGAGATAGCATTGAAACATTAGTAGCTTTATTTCACCTCTACCTTTACTTATAATTTGTTTTGACCCTTTTGGGAATTTTAGGTTTCTTAGTTTGATTTTAAATTTTTTTCCCTAGGGGGCCCAACCTACAGTGGTTTGCAAAATGATTAATACCCCTTGAACTCATTTTTAAAAATGTTCCCACCCACAAACTTAAATTTTTTTTTTTTGATATTTTATGTGACCCAAGCAACACAAAATATCAATAATTGGGAAGTGTAAAAAAAAAATGATAAGTGTTTTTCCAAATTTTTTTGGAAAATTTAAAAAAACCAAAGTTTTGGCTTTGCATATGTATTACCCCCCTGTATTTGATCCCCCAAATTTAAAAACCAATGGGGAGCAATTGCCTGTGAAGTTCCCAAATTTAAAAGTAAATAGAGTACATCTGTATGAAATTTATTTCAGTATAAACTACAGCAATCTTTGTAAAGACTTTAGGGGTTTGTTAAAAAATATTAGTGAAAAAAACAGCTTTAATAAAAAGAAAGGGAACATACCGACAGCCATGGATAAAGTTGTGGAAAAGTTTTATTGAATTATTGTATTTTAAAAAAAAGTCCTAAAACTTCTCCCCGAGTTTTATTCAATCCTCATCCGAAAAAAAGAATGGTATTGCACAAATGAAACCCTCCCAAAAAGGAATGGACCTCCCTACCACCCCGGGCAAAGAGATCAAAATTTGGGAGAAAGCACCCAAAGGAGGCTCAGGGCCCACACTAGATGAGTGCAGGTTTTGACAGAAAGGATGGGGAAAGTGTTTCCAGAAAAAACTTTTTGGGGTTTTACCCCACTAATTGGGCCCCTTTATGGAAAAGGGGAAAGGAAGAAACCCCTTTTAAAAAGTACCCAAAGGGCCCCTTTTTCCCATTTGAAAAAAGCTAAAAAGGGGACCCCGAAAGGGCATATAAAAGAAGGCCCTTTGGTCGTTTGGGGACCTAAAGCTGTGTGTGGAAAAAACCCATTTTCCCCACATCCCCCGAACACCCTCCCACTAGGGAAGCTGGGGGTTTGGCGCATGTTTGCTTTGGGGTTTGCTTTGTTCAAACAGGCATGGAAAAACCCTTTAAGGGAAGGGAAACGTAAACTTAGGTCCCATTGTCGCTAGGGGGGGGAGCCCCCCCCGCTCATAGGGGGGGGTTTTCCCGGCTGCAATTTGCGGGAAACACCCGTCGGTTTAAACTGCATGGAATGGACCCGGGCTCTTTTCCCTTTGTTGTTTGCCCGGGCTTCTAAAGGGAAAGAAAAATGGTGCCACGCACTTTTTCTCACTCCGACCGGGGCCCTGTTTGGTTTACATGGCGGCTGCTCCAGGGCGGAATAGTAAAAACGGTTTCCCCCCTTTGTACCCCCTTTAATATTGTTATCCCAATTTCAAAGGGTGTAAATTAAAAAAAAATTTAAAAAAAAAAAAAGAATATTAAGGGGGGGGGGGGAAATCTTTTAAAAATTCCCCCCCCTTTTCCCTTTTTGAAAATTAAATAAAAATAAAAAAAAATTTTTTTGGGTATGGGGGTTTTCCAAAAAAAGTCAGATCTTTTAAAAAATAAAAACCATAATGTACCCCGTGGGGCTGAACACTATAGAAGAAAAAAAAAATTCAAACACCAAAATTGTGGCTTTTTTTGGTCATTTCAGGGACCAAAAAAAATTAGAATAAAAAATAACACCAAAGTAAATCTATCCAAAAAGGGACCAATAAAAAATTTCACTTAGGTTGCAAAAAAAAGTACCCTCACTTTTTTCTGGGAAAGGAAGTGCCAAAAAACTTATTGGTCGCAGAAAGTTGCGCTGCAGCGCAAATTTCAGAAGTAAAAAATGTTTGGATTTTTTTATGGTACTTAAACATTAAAGCTAATGGTAAAAATTTGGTATTGTGGAAAAGCATCAACCGCGGAAAACATTAACACTATTTATACTTTGGGAGTGAATTTTCGTAACCCCCCCCCCCAAAAAAAAAAAAAACGCAAAAATTGCGCAAGTATTTTTTTTTCACATTTTTACCCAAATTGGAAAATTTTTTTTTGGTTTTTAGTATATTCTATTTGGGACGGTGAAAACAGCATTTGAAAAGTAAAATATTTTTTCTTGCCCCAAAATTTTAAAACCCCTTTGTCTTTTTCCCCAGAAAAAAAAAAAAAAAAGTTATGGCTCTTGGGAAGGCCCAGGAGGGAAAAAAAAGAAAGTGTCAACTAAAAAAAAAAGCTTGACCCTTTAAAGGGGTTTTCATTCAAAGTTTAATTTGATGCATGAAAAGAAAAAATGTGCTTGGGTCTGTCATTCCTGGTCAAAACTGTTTTGTAAATTTGTAAGGGCCCCTTTTATTCAGACCGTCTTTTTTTGTTTATTTGTTGGAAATTAAACTAAATTACCCTTTTACCAGGACAGGAAAGCTGTGGGGCTAATGTAAACTAGAGGGGAAATTTCTGTTTTTGTTGAAAAAATTTTGATAACCCCACAAGCTTCAAAATGCGATGTGTGATGACGTCAAAACCCCGCTATCAGTTGAACAAACAGCAGAGAATAAAGCCCCCCCCCCCCCCCCCCCCCCCCCACAGGTCGGTTACTTTGGGAAAACTAGAAAGCCCCCAAAAAAGGTGGGGAAAAAACATTTGTAGCTCCCTTTAAAAAAAAAGGTGAACCCAAAAAATATATTTGGGAAAAAGTCTTTATTTTGTGTTCCCACCCTTTTGAAAAAATATTCTTTTTTAGTGAGCAACCCTTTTAAAGGGGGTTTAAAAGCCCAAATTTTGATAGAGCTAATTTTTGGGGAATCCGGAGGAAAAACCCGTTAGGGGGGCTGCAAAAGACTTGAGACGGGGCATAAAATTCACCTTCCAACAGGGGCAAAAAAACCCCTAAAACAAAACATACAAGGGATGGTTTAATAAAGCATTTCATGTGTTAAAATGGGCCCGCACCGGGCCCCGAATTTAAAACCCATTGAGAATCTGGGTCCCTGGCCCTTTAAAATTGCTGTTCACTAAATTTACCCAAACCAAAACTGTCTCAAGTATTTTGCTAAGAAAAAATGGGGAGAAATTCCCGCCCCTAGATTTTAAAAAAAGGAAGGGCATTTCTCCAAAAATTTTCAAAAAGGTTTTTAATTTTGCAGTAAGGGGGTCCCACCAAAATATTTTGATCCCCAAATTAAAAAATAAAACATAAAACCACTTTTCAAATTTTTAAAAATTTCAAAATTTTAAACCAAAATAATTTTTTAACCCCAAACCACCCACAAAAAAAAAATATCAAAAAAAATTTAATTTTTCTTAATATTTTAAAATCAACCATTTCCCAAAAATTAACCAAAAAACCCCCCCCCCCCAACCCCCCCCCCCCAAAAAAAACACCCCCCACCCCCCCCAAAAACCCCTTTTTAAATAAAAAACCCCCCCCCAATTTTTTAACCCCCCTTTTTCCCCCTTTCCCTTTTTTTTAACCAGTGTATTAATTATACTATACATAAAGTTGTACAGATATAAAAATTGATCTTACTTTTAGGCCGTGTTCACACGGCTTATTCCCGACGGATTTGTTTTGGTGTTTTGAGCTTTACAAAACCGCCCTGAAAAAGGGGCCCGGGCGGGGGCTGGGCGGGGGCGGGGCCCGGGGGCCGGCGGGGGGCCGCTTCCGGGGCCCCCTTTGACCCCTGCAATTTTTTTCGGCGCGGGCCGCGCCGTTTAAAAAATGTGCATGTCCCTTTCTCCCCCCGCAGGGATTGCCCAGGGGGGAGGAGCGACAGAATCCCCTGATCTTTTGGGCAAATGGATTACCGTAATGAAAGGGGGGGGATTTTGGGGCCGTACTTTAAAAAGCAAATCCGGCGCGGAGTTTTTTTTCGGCGCCAATTTCCGTGCCCAAATAAAAACCCCTGTGAACCCAGGCCTTTTTAGTGTTTTTTGTTGCTGTTTTTTAAAATTTTTTCTACCCTTAAACCCGCACAAAAATTCTGCAGGTCATTCCAAGGCCGTGTTACAGGGGTTATTTAACCCTAAATTTCGGGGGTAAATTTTAAAGTGCATGTCACTTTCTTCCCCCCGGGGATTCGCCCCCGCGGGGAGGAGAGACGGAATCCATAGTTCTCTATGAGAACTGTGGATTACCGTAGTTACTGGGACGGATTGGAGCCGTACTGAAGCGCAAATACGGCGTACAGTACAGCTCCAATCAGTCCCAAAATAAGCCGTGTGAACGAGGCCCAACAGTTATTTACAATGATATACTGATAATTTAATTATCTCCAACCTTTTGGTCCACATCCAACCATCTGTGATCCACATAAAGTATGGAACTGGATGAGAATTTAAAGTCAAAAAAATCTATCAATGTGGATGTTAGAATGTTCCTGACATCTATTGTGATCAAAGTTAAAAAACAATTAAGAACAATTAAGACCTGAGGAGGTTACTATCCAGATAACCTGGTGTTATGTCAAGGAAGCAGAAAAAACTTCAGAATGTTTAAGAATCTATTACTGGTGACAGGATGAAAAAGACCAGGGACATTGCTTAATATCTCCAAGAGGGTTAGGGAGACTTAAAGGGCAACTTTACTAATAAGGTGATGCCTTAAGCCATGTGTGATTTTCAGTTTTGCTGTGATGGTGAGCACAAGGTATTTTTATCTACCTATCTTTACAGACTATAGAGAATCAATCTTTTTACCTGATACTGTAATTCTTTCATAGATAAGGCTTTGTTCGCTGTGCATGCTTGTCTTTACAAAATGTTCTTGTTACTGTTCCATTGTTTTTAATGGGCTGTTTTGGGGCTTTTGCATTCTGGCAATGATGTAATATGATGTTAATATGATAGTATATGTCTCTAAAAACAGTATAGACCTTGAAAATGACAAAAATAAAGAAAAGGAAATAAATGAATAATTGTGTATTTTGTACACATAATTTTTGTTACTGTCCTGCAGATTTCAATGCATTTTACTGATAGCCAATGCCGTGAGTTGGTTTCAGTTCTGTTTCATTTGAATTTTCTTTGGAGTTTAGAATAGACACTATTCAACACAATTAAATACGAAAAAAAATATATATAATTGTATTCAAGGGGTTGTGACATAATTGTGTGAAGTAACCTCAGTTCTATACTGGCTGGTGTCCTTCCATTAACATGCCTGCTATCTATCAGTGGGTTAACTCAGTATCTTCTGAGCTTTTCTGCAGCACTGACTGTGTGTTATCTACATCCTCCTTATCAGTCCTAATGGCATTATCCTACAGATTTATCTGTTCCTGCACCCCCTAAGTATCTAGGGATGTAATTATACGTACATTATTTTTTAAACCATCAATTAACTTTATAACTGTATTCTTTGGTTACTTTGGGTGTTATTGCTGTTTTTGCTGATGAACCCTGTTATTTGGGAGAAACGCATTGAAGTAATAGTATCAGTTACATACTTGACGCTATTGTCTATAGTGTGGTAACCACTTTATTGTTTGTGTGTTTGTTATTTCACTATTGTGTATTTGTGTTTATTATTAGTTTTTGTCTTTGTACACTCTTGTCCTTTTTATTGTATTTTTTTTCTTTTCTGACATCTTTGTTTATATCTGTAGGTTTAGTGGTATTATCTGTCTTTATTTGTATATCTTTTCCGTGTGTCTTAGGACTTAGGGAAGGGATATAGTAGGGCATTTTTAGCCCAAGGTTCCTGCCGGGGTTGCCCTTATTGGGGCGGTTACCCTAAATTTGATGGATAGGTAGTTAGTGATCTGTTTAGGGAATTTGAAGGGCTTCTAGTTATAAATTTTACTGGATATCATTAAAAGTTACTTATTAGGGCCGATTATCGAGTCTAAGCTTAATACTTTTTTGGTAGTTTTTTAGTCCTTCCATTTACCCAGTATTTGGAGTTACCAATCAAAGTAGGTCTCTTTCATTGTGGCGATTTTACTTAAAGGGGTTGTCTCACCACACTGTTTCAGAGCCAGAAGCAGATTCAGATGCATGCATGCGTCTCATCCTGGTTAGGTTGTGGCTGCTTCTATGGCAGTGTTTAGCTTAGAAACTCTGCATTTACAGCTCTTCTAAAAGCACTGACACAAGAGCAGTAGATCTTATCTTTAAGTACAGAGGTCAAAGTAAACAAAGAAAGGAGACTAATTACTTGTTTCAGTGGCACACTCTACTCTCAAGCTGCCAGCAGCCCAGCCTGACCTGTTATTATCCCTGCCATCAGATAAGACAGAGCAGGGAGAGAAGGGGTGAGCAGGACGGTAACCAGAGAAACCTGTGTGCACTCAGAGCTCATACATTCTTCTTATCTTCTCAAGAAAGCCAAAAAAATAAAGCAATATATTTGGAAAGTATCTTCTATTACCGGTCCCTAGACAACCCCTTTGGGAAAGACTCAGGATGTCAATTATTAGTGCCTTGGTTTTGTAAAAATATAGTGAAACACTGTGTAAGATGAAGAATTTTTAAGGTAATAAACATTTTGGTCAGTAAATCAGCCTTTATTCTACATAGGCGATAGTCAGCACACGACTGGTCTTGCTGAGACTTGTGGTACGCCATGCAAGATCACTACCATAGTTTCTATTCACTGACATGCTATTCTAACGCCTTTTCTTTTTAGCCTGCTGTGATGTGTTTGTAATCACTGATAATACTATAATAACGGGATTTATGGTAAATGCTGTATTGGTTTTCTATTTTTATATTTATTAAATTATTATTAATTTTATAATATATAATTCAATATTAATTTTATATTATTTATTTTTTATAGCTTTTAGATGATATCATTTTAAGTAAATTTTATCTTATTGTTAGATTATTTAATTGTTTATAGTTTGATAATGAACATTAGTTAACAAGGCCCCAGCTGTCAGGAATTCTGTAGAGTCTTTTCTAGTGCACCAACCGTTGCACTTACAATGCAGCACATTTAGGCTTCCTGCCAACATTACCCTGTAATCCACCTACGATGTGACAAATGTATGAACCGCAGTACGACAGGTTCATACATACTGGCACGTTCTGCAATGCTTTAATGCTATTTAGAATCCCTCAGTAAGTCCTGAGCTCTGGTGTGTGTCCTTTGGATGTGCATACAGTTGAAAACTAAGGCAGAGCATACTCCCTTCCCCACTGTATACTCCCTGGCGAGTATAGAAGGTGCTGCCTATTCTAGGCCCCATGCCTAAGGTACTTTACTTTAGGCATGAAGTCCATGGGATTAGCATCGCGGCGAGGCAAGCAGTGTGAGGGCGTCAAGCTGTCTGCGTCAGAACCTGTTCATTAGGGAAACAAAGAGAGATGAGTATAATATTTTTTTCATTTTCAAGGGGGGCCTATGTATATACCTACCAACCTACTGAGGAGGTCTATATGCCTATTTATTAATTGGGGGCATATATGCCTACCTACTGAGGGGGCCTTTATATCTACATACCTCCTGGGGGCCTATATACCTACCTATTATAGGGGCTACATATACCTACTGGGGGCTTGTATACATACTTACATGAGTGGCTTATATACCTACCTACAAAGGCACCAGATACACAGTTGGGCACCACACACACAGCTGGACTACAAGTACACTGTGCTGGGAGTCTTCTGCTCTGTAGTAAGTATAGTGCCACAGGCCACAGATATGACCCCTCAGGTCAACTTACTAAATTGGTTTCCCAGGGCATTTTAATAACATATTGTTTAGAATACTGTGGTCCTGATAAAATGAAAACGTTTATATTCACTTCTACTCTCACTTGCGACCTAGTGCTGCGTTGTCCATTGCCTTTGCTGGTCTTCTATTTACTTCCGAAACTGATTACCAGGTTTAGAGTGGTTATGTGCCATTGCCTGATGTCATCATTCAGAACGTTTACTTGCGAATGGTGACGTCAGGCAATAGCATGAGACCGCTCCAGCCAATCAGTGCCAGAAGTAAATAAAAGAATGGTGGACAGAAGCAGCACTGAAACGCAGGAGAGGAGAGTTGAGTGAAAGTTTTTTTTAATTTAAGCGTATTTGTGTCCTTAAAGGGGTTCTCCATGAAAAGAAGAAAAATAAATACATAAACTACATATTACAATAAAAAAATGTCTAAACACCTTTAATTGGAAAAGTCTGCTGGTCTTGGTTAGGGGATAATCATTATAGCAGAAGCAAAATGGCCACTGGGCTCCTTCCTGTGCATAAACTTGTGCTGAAATGATGAGTACAGCAGTAAGACAGACTCTGAGTTACTTCCTGGTTAGGCTGACAGGCATCACTGAGCATGTGTGCTGTGCTCAGTCAGCCTGACAAACCTGTGGCTTGGGGGACGGCTCTACCGTGTAGAAAGGAGACTGTTACAAATAAAAGTGTGCATTTATGTGTGTATACATTGCTATATATAAATAATTTAGTGTATATACTATACGGAATCTATAACTCAGCTAGGAGGAGGCAGCTTTTATGGGATATGTAGTTTTCAAACAGTGCGCCTAGCAACTGTAGCTCTGCCCACTAGCCTTGTGAGAAGAAAGATCCAACATGGCGATATCATTTAACATAACAGCTCTTGTAAGTAGTTCACACACTGTATAGTGAAATAGATTTACTGCTTATCTTTAGTATTTCTTCATTATATGTTCTTATCCTTTTTGGTTTCTCACACAACCCCTTTAAAATATGTTATTAAAATAATCCGGGAAAACCAGTAGTAGCTGCGTTTTATACAGTGTTACATTAATATTCGGCTCTTTGAGGGGAACCATTATGTTTATGTGAAAATTAGTTCGATACCCATACTTTTGAGTAAAGATATTATTTCACTTGTACTTCATATACTTAAGACACTGCATTATGTACTATGTACTATGTATATTTTATTATAACTGCATGCTTTGCCTTCTTAATAGCAATACTGGATCCATAATACTTTGGTTACTTTGTATATGTACAACATGTAACCAGATGTAATAAAGGAGCTGTTCACATGACACTATGGACTACTTCCGTGGGATTGGTTGGGGTAATGTGGAAAAAGATACCCAGATGGATACTACAACAAAGCTGCCATGGCCGCATACTGATCGATAGAGCAAACATAGTCCTATGTGGACTACATTTGCTCTATTTCCCGGTGGTAAACGTTTTCCCTCTGGGACTCAAGAATGTGGTAGACTATGCTACATTCAAAAAACACTGCAATTTTTGGGGCATATTCACAGCTCAATGGCTGGACTAGACTGGACCCAGCAGCAGGCATCTCTAACCTATATGCTACCTGGAAGAAATTGACAGGTGCAGCTAATTGCTGAGAAGCAGCTCACATCCCCCACTGCTAGGGGAAAAGTTAGATGATAAAAAACTGCACATTAGTTTAATCACTGTTCACACCAGCATGCAGAAAAGCCACAGTATAATGCATGGGGAGATTGCACAAATGTAAAAATACCAATAAAACCACCACTCACATACCCTCACTGCATGAGGGGGGTGGTTGCTGGTATTACAGTTGCATATAAAGAAGGTGATACAGAAGGGTGCCATAAATACAGATACGTGTGGTGGACCATGCTGGATTACAACCTATTAGTGTCACCCATACTATTAGATTAGGCGGGCTTCCCAACACTTTCTCGGTGTCCAACAAAAAACACAGACACTCTCCGCTCCCCAGCACTGTTGGGCATACAAAAAATATGACATACTGGAATTTTTTTTTAAATATGAGGTATTAGGGGCCCTAATATGCAAGCTTGCAACTGGCGTCAACGGTCTTCATGTCTTGCGAGTCCCTACGCTAATAATTTACAAAAAAAAAAAAACACATACAAAAAATGGGACATTACTTACTCAAAAAACACTGCAATTTTTGGGGCATATTCACAGCTCAATGGCTGGACTAGACTGGACCCAGCAGCAGGCATCACTAGCCTATATGTTACCTGGGAGAAATTGACAGGTGCAGCTAATTGCTGAGAAGCAGCTCACATCGCCCCACTGCTAGGGGAAAAGTTAGATGATAAAAAACTGCACAGTTTCATCCCTGTTCACACCAGCATGCAGAAAAGCCACAGCATAATGCATGGGGAGATTGCACAAATGCAAAAATACCAATAAAATAAACACTCACACACTCTCATAGCATGAGGGGGATGATTGCTGGTACTACAGTTGCATAGTCCAGCCATTGAGCTGTGAATGTTTTTTAAGTAAGTAATGTCCCATTTTTTGTATGTGTTTTTTTTATTTTTGTAGACCATGCTACATTGCAGTATTTGCCAACATATTTTGGATGTAGTCAATAACACCGAGTGAATGGCCCTTTCGTTTCTGTTTAACTTATGAACTGCCTAATAATCCCGACTCTCTCTAAATATGCATTAACGCCAGAACACGACCACAGATTACCATCACATAGTGACTCAATAATACCCCACTAATATACCATTACTGAATTAAGATCAGTATGCAAAGATCAATATTACACCCATAAAATGACCATATAGTGGAAGATACTAGTGTACACAGGCTTTGCAGACTGTTAGTTACCCCTACACTTTTACCATATAGTGGTAGATACCATTGTACACAGGCTCTTTAGACATTTAAGTGATTACAGTTTGGCTACATCCAATGACTTACAGGTGCCGTTTTCTTCTCCATCTGGTGCAGACCTCCATGATGATTTTTCTGGCTGTCACTCGTCCCTGCAGATTTGGACACATATATCTTGTGTCCTTACTTTTCCAACACCTCCCTCACTGTTCCCCACCTTTGTACAAACTACCCATGGTTAGAAGAATGGGTACTGGCCATAGCTAGGAGGCACAACCTCCTAGAGGGTGGGAAAGAACAGAGGACTAACCCCCTGGGATTGTACTACGATTATAGCCTGTATCCCTCAGAATCATATTGTTCAGTCTGAACTCCTTCCCTTACACCCAGAAGATCAACCGTAGGCATGATGCATGATCTTCAAGGGATGCAAGGAATAGAGTTTAGTACTTTCATGCTTTTTGTAGTGTTTCTGTTTTTTCTACAGATTTCTCAGTTGGAATAAAATGGTCAATGAGAGAAGGTGTCGAGGAGAGTTTATTTAAATAAAGTGTTTTGTATTGTTTCAGTATGTTTCTTTTACCATTTTATTCTAGTATTAGTAATATAGGTGTTTGATAGACCCCTCTGTATTACTAGTACCGGGGCTTGGCGTCAGGCTTGAGGTGAAAAAAAATAACACCGCTGTCAAAGATGCCTGTCAGACACCTCTTTTACTAACACTGGAAACAAATGTTAATAAAATACACTGAAACAACACACAAACACTTTATTCAAATAAACACTCCCTGACACCTTCTCTCATTGACCATTTTATTCCAACTGAGAAATCTGTAGAAAAAATAGAAACACTACAAAAAGCATGAAAGTACTAAACTCTATTCCTTGCATCATAATCCCTCATCGATCATTTTATTAAGAAATTAAACCAACACTAGTCCGACATAGTTGAAAGAGAGGGAAACCTGTAAAATACAAAAACACTAATCAGCATTTGGCTGACAGCCAATATGCAGAACAAACATACAAAAAAGATGTTAAATATTAGGTATTAGTTGGTATAGGGGCCCGAATACGCAAGCTTGGGGCTTGAGAGCTTGCGTATTGGGGTCCCTATACCAACTAATACCTAATATTTACCAAAGTTTGTTCAGCTTCACCTCCAGTCCATCAGGATCGCTCAGGTGTGTGAATGCACGGAAAGCCGGAAACTCCGCCGGCTCACTTGTATAAAAGAAGGACAACAAACAAAACCAGCATCCACCTTCAGTGTTTTGTCGACTGATATAATAGGCCAGGCACCTTTGTAAGCAGTTTAAAAACTTCACATCTTTAATAGAAAAATATATTTTAAAACTTACATTCATGCGGCAAAAATAAGTGTCCTAGGTACATACGGCACAACCACCATACGACGGGATAGCACTAAGTCATGCCTGATATGCTACGGACCGACACGTTTCGATATAAAAATATCTTAGTCTAGGTCTGGAGTGTGTTTCCACACTCCGATCTTATATAGCCATCCGGATGTTACGTGACGCTGTCATTAATTGGTTAGTACAATTAACCCTGCAACCTCCAAAGTATATATCGGTTCAAATATATGCACATATAAAACAGACAAAAAATCATATAAAAACTTATAAATTGATATGATAAGACCATATATCGGGACTATATAAATTTAAGAGTAATAATACGGGACCAGAAGAGGGAATAGGCTTGTATCACATATCACATTATTTTTGTTTTTTGTATATTTGATATGTATATACTTGTATGCTTTAAACCATTATATATACTGTTGATCCCAGTATCATCTAATAATGGTATAGAATATCGTACTTAATATTGAGGCCTCGAGGATGTCTGGTTTGTAAATTGAAGATCCATTTTGCTTCATTTTTCAATAACACATCTCGTACATTACCCCCTCTCTTAGATGGAAAAATCCTCTGTATACCCATGACATGGAGGGAACTGGTGTCCCCTGAGTGTACTTCGATAAAATGCTTAGAGACGGCTGACACGTCATGCCTCCAAGCATCTTTTCTAGCGTCACACAAATGGCGTCTGATGCGGACCTTAAGGCAAGTGGTAGTGCACCCCACATATTGTAATTGACATAGATCATACCAGATCAAATACACTACATTTCTGGTATTACAGTTGATATATTGGTGTATGTCATAGTGTTTTCCAGTTGTGCACGATTTAAACTTACTGCCAATCTCCATAAAGTGACATGTCACACAAGTGGTATGTCCACATCTATACGAGCCCTTATGCTGAAGCCATGTCTTGGTTGTGTATTCGGGGCTAAGGTATTGGCTTGGAGAAATAATAGATCCCACATTATTAGCTCTTTTTGACACAAACCTAATCCCTTTATCAATTATTATCCGTAGTTGAGGATGTACTTTTAATATGGGAAGATGTTTTTTTACAATATCCACTATCTTGTAAAAGTGGATATTGTAAAAAAACATCTTCCCATATTAAAAGTACATCCTCAACTACGGATAATAATTGATAAAGGGATTAGGTTTGTGTCAAAAAGAGCTAATAATGTGGGATCTATTATTTCTCCAAGCCAATACCTTAGCCCCGAATACACAACCAAGACATGGCTTCAGCATAAGGGCTCGTATAGATGTGGACATACCACTTGTGTGACATGTCACTTCATGGAGATTGGCAGTAAGTTTAAATCGTGCACAACTGGAAAACACTATGACATACACCAATATATCAACTGTAATACCAGAAATGTAGTGTATTTGGTCTGGTGTGATCTATGTCAATTACAATATGTGGGGTGCACTACCACTTGCCTTAAGGTCCGCATCAGACGCCATTTGTGTGACGCTAGAAAAGATGCTTGGAGGCATGACATGTCAGCAGTCTCTAAGCATTTTATCGAAGTACACTCAGGGGACACCAGTTTCCTCCATGTAATGGGTATACAGAGGATTTTTCCACCTAAGAGAGGGGGTAATGTACGAGATGTGCTATTGAAAAATGAAGCAAAATGGATCTTCAATTTACAAACCAGACATCCTCGAGGCCTCAATATTAAGTACGATATTCTATACCATTATTAGATGATACTGGGATAAACAGTATATATAATGGTTTAAAACATACAAGTATATTCATATTAAATATACAAAAAACAAAAATAATGTGATATGTGATATAAGCTTATTCCCTCTTCTGGTCCCGTATTATTACTCTTAAATTTATATAGTCCCGATTTATGGTCTTATCATATCAATTTATAAGTTTTTATATGATTTTTTGTCTGTTTTATATGTGCATATATTTGAACCGATATATACTTTGGAGGTTACAGGGTTAATTGTACTAACCAATTAATGACAGCGTCACGTAACATCCGGATGGCTATATAAGATCGGAGTGTGGAAACACACTCCAGACCTAGACTAAGATATTTCTATATCGAAACGCGTCGGTCCGTAGCATATCGGGCATGACTTAGTGCTATCCCGTCGTATGGTGGTTGTGCCGTATGTACCTAGGACAATCATTTTTGCCGCATGAATGTAAGTTTTAAAATATATTTTTCTATTAAAGATGTGAAGTTTTTAAATTGCTTACAAAGGTGCCCGGCCTATTATATCAGTCGACAAAACACTTAAGGTGGATGCTGGTTTTGTTTGCTGTTCTTCTTTTATACCTCATATTTAACATTTTTCCCGTATGTCATATTTTTTATCTGCCCAACAGTGCTGGGGAGCAGAGGGTGCCTGTACTTTGTGTTGGACACCGAGAAAGTGCTGGGCAGCCCGCCTAATCTAATGGTATGGGCGTCACTAATAGGCTGTAAGCCAGCATGGTGCACAACACGTATATGTATTTATGGCACCCTTCTGTATCGCCTTATTTATATGCAATTGTAGTAACAGCAACCACCGCCATCGTGCACTGAGGGTATGTGAGCGGTTGTTTTATTGGTATTTTTGCATTAGTGCAATCTCCCCATGCATTATACTGTGGCTTTTCTGCATGCTGTTGTGAACAGTTTTTAAGTTGGTGTGCAGTTTTTTATCATCTAATTGTTCCCCTAGCCGTGGGTATGTGAGCTTTTGCTCTGCAATTAGCTGCACCTGTCAATGTTTTCCAGTTAGCATAAAGGCCAGAGTTGCCAGCTTCTGGGTTTAGTTTAGTCCAACAATCAAGCTGTTAACATGGCCCAAAAAATTGTGATGTTTTTTTGAGTAAGTAATGTCCCATTTTTTGTATGTTTTTTCTGCAAATTGTTAGCGTAGGGACTCTCAAAACATGAGGAGCCTTGCCGGGGCTTGCGAGCTTGCGTATTGGGGCCCCTATACCAACTAATACCTCATATTTAACATTTTTCCAGTATGTCATATTTTTTATCTGCCCAACAGTGCTGGGGAGCGGAGGGTGCCTGTACTTTGTGTTGGACACCCAGAAAGTGCTGGGCAGGCCGCTTAATCTAATAGTATGGGCATCACTAATAGGCTGTAAGCCAGCATGGTGCACTACACGTATCTGTATTTATGGCACCCTTATTATCGCCTTATTTGTATGCAACTGTAGTACCAGCAACCACCCCCCTCATGCACTGAGGGTATGTGAGTGGTTTTTTTTATTGGTATTTTTGCATTAGTGCAATCTCCCCATGCATTATACTGTGGCTTTTCTGCAAGCTGGTGTGAACAGGTTTTAAGTTGGTGTGCAGTTTTTTTTATCATCTAATTGTTCCCTTAGCAGTGGGGTATGTGAGCTTTTGCTCTTCAATTAGCTGCACCTGTCAATTTTTCCCAGTTAGCGTAAAGGCCAGAGTTGCCAGCTTCTGGGTTCAGTTTAGTCCAGCAATCAGGCTGTGAACATGCCCCAAAAAATTGTGATTTTTTTGACAGCCAATGTAGCAGAATAAATACTAAATATGGCCCTGCAGATAGGTAAACCCCACTTTTAGATAGGTAGCCTTTATTAAGCAGGTAGCGCCCTGAATTAGTAAGCCAGACCCATGATATTAAATAGGTAGCCCTCCCTCCCACACTTGGTATCTAGATAGATAGGACACTCATTATATGGAAAGATCCTAGTAGGCAGGTAGGTAGTTAGGTAGAGCTAATAGTAGTTAAGGCTCAAGATAGGCGAGGCACCAGGTAGGTAGGTAGTGAGGCAGGGTCAAAGGTAGGTACGGTAGAGGAGTAGGCAGACAAGGCCCCAGGGTGGTGGACAGGGCCCTAGGTAGGTAGGCAAGGCCCTGGGTAGATAGGTAGACCCCTGATAGATAGGTTGGTAAGCCCCAGGTAGGTAGACTCCAGGCAGGTTGGTGGCTAGGCCCAAGGTATGTAGGTTGATAGGTTCCAGGGATGTAGGTTGATAGGCCCCAGGTAGGTAGGTAGGCCCCAGGTAGGTAGATTGGTAAGTCCCAGTAGTGGGAGGTTGGTAGGCCTCAAGAAGGGGGGTTGGTAGACCCAGGTAGGTAAGCAGGCTCCAGGTAGGTAGGTAGTAGATAGGCCCCAGCTCGGTAGGTAGATAGGGCCCAGGTAGGTAAGTAATTAGGCCCCAGGTAAGTAGCTAATCAGTAAGTAGGACCCAATTAGAGAAAAAATATGAAATAAACTCACCTCTCCACAGGCAGGTTTCTCCTATCCTGATGCAGCCACTACGGTGGTAGTTTCGCCACTGGTTCAGACAAAATTTATGGCTTAAAACTAGTTAAAAATATATTTGATTTAAACAAGACTTGCTTTTTTGACTTCAAACTGCAACTAATGCAAGATTCTGCACTGAAAGTATGGTTCATAAGATGACAGGAGATTGCAATTTGATACCAATCCCAGTGTCCTTAAAGGACTTGACCACTTTATGTTGTTTTTATGTATTACTAATAGAATTACCCAACTTTGCACAAGTCCATATTTTTTAATTCTTTGTTGCTTTTGCGTGTGATTAAAAACTTTGTTTGCTACTGATTAGTCTGGAGATGGGTTTGTGTCTGCTGTGGAGTATCTGCTGTTTGTCTGCCTGGTTGAGACTGCAGTAGCGCTTCAGCCTGCAAAGAAATTTTAGCAGCTTGCTGTTGGCGGTGAGGTATATGGTCAGCCTGTAAATTGGCTTGGGTCTGCTGAGAGATCACGACAGCTCAGGTAGCAGCCATTCTTTATGGTACAGGAGCCTTTTGTCTGAAAGCAGGGTTTCTTTTTGGAGTTTTCAATGAATGAAAATGCTTTAATTTAGTATTCATAAATCCGTTGATGGCGAATTTTGATCTTTTGTGAATATGTCGAGGACGTTAGGTCCTAGAGAGCTGAAGCTTGATCTTAAACGTTCCAAAGCATCTGATTTACCTATAGTGGGTTTCAAAAGTATTCATACCCTTTGAACTGTTTCTCATTTTTAAATATTACAGCCACATTAAAGCAATACTGTCACGATTCACGCTGCGGTCCCTGCCTTGGACCGTCAGTGTTTCCGTGCCTGTCGTGTCTCCGCTTTGGCTCCCTGTGCTGGAGTCTCAGCGGCCTCTTTTACTGTTTGCTGTGAGTGTGTACATGTACTCACTAATGCTTGCTCCTGCTTCCTGGGGCCTTTGCGTGCCCTGCGCCTCCAGGGCACGCGTGGCAGCTTCCTGCCCTTTATAGGTTCTGTGTCCTGATTGCCTTCCTCTTGACCTGTGACCCCTAGGTATAAGAGGAACTTCCTGTCCTTGCTTCTGAGTTAGTTCATTGTTGCATGTTTGTGCATTCTGTTCAGTCCACCAGAGCTGCTGAACTGCTCCTGGGTGCTGCTAGTCAGTGCTTAACCCCTGTGATGCCTTTTCTCAGTCTGTGCAGTCCATCAGAGCTCCTGACCACCTGTCTGGTGTTAATCTGCTGTCCTTGTTCCTGTCCTGTTTCCTGCCATTTACCTGCTGTTGTACCTGACCTGATTTCTGTCGTTACCTGCTGTTGTACCTGTCCAGTACCTGCAATATTTCTGCCATTGGACATGTCCTGTTTCCTGCCGTTCCTGCTGAATCCTGCTAATGCATACGTTTAACTGCTGTTACCTGTCGTTGCACCTGCCTGCCACCACCTGGGACCTGAAGGCTTTCTCCTGTTATGTTCCTGCCACCATCACTTCCATGGTTTGGTGTTTCTGTCCTGCAACCTCGGCTGTCACCGTGGGTAGCCACGTCAGGGGTAGCGACCTGGGGGTTCCCCGCAGCAAAGACCGTCTTCCCTTGCGGCGGGCTCCAGTGAAGACCGGGAGCCCATTAGACTCCGCTCCCTGGCGTGGTCCTCCATCTTTACCATCTCGCCTGCAGTGATCACAGTGGATCCACACACCCGTTTCCCAACGATTGCCGCCTCAGTGTATACTGTTACCGCCAGATCATTACAGTTTGAACTGACCATTGTTCACGTTCTGTTACAAATACACAGTAGCAAGTATTTGTGAAGTGAGAAGAAAATGATAAGTACTTTTTCAAATTTTTGTAAATTAAATATCTAAAAGTGTGACTTGCATATGTATTCAGCCTCCCATACTCTGATACCCCTCCAATGTGAACAGCCTCCAATGTGAACAATTGCCTTTAGAAGTTAACTAATTAGTAAATAGAGTACATCTGTATGTAATTTATCTCAGTATCACTACAGTTGTTTTGTGAAAGCCTTAAAGGTTTGTTAGAGGATGTAGTGAACAAAAAGCATCATGAAAACCAAGAAATACCTGGCGGCTCATGGATAGTTGTGGCTAAGTGTATTGCAGAATTAAGTTTAGAAAAAAAAAAACTAGCCCAAGTTTTGAACACCTCACAGAGCACTGTTCAATACATTATCTTTAAGTAGAAGGATAGCTATCCACCTAAACTGACAGCCCAGACAAAGAGAGCACTAATTTGAGAAGCAGCAAAGAGACCCAGGCAGTGGCGGAGCTGCAGAGTTCACAATTGCGACTGGGCCCCTGAGCTCTCCACTCTCATTCAGCTATTCCAAGTTAGCCTTTCAGTTACTGAGCAATGTAACACTATGGAGGTGCTAGTTTTATTTGCAACCAATAAAAGTTACTAAGTTTTATTGCCACTCTTGGACTTGCTGGACCATTTTCTACTTTGGGACTATTTTTTAAACTCCCTGCGGGTGCAGTAAGCACCGACTCACCCTCTGATGGTGACGAGAGGCATCTTAGGGTGCCGGCGCGGCGGAGAAAGGAGCCGGAGCATCGACATCCCTGACATGCAGGGGAGAAGCATCGCGTGGCTTGCGGCATCTCCCAAGGCCGCCGGGTCCTTCACACGGTCGCTCTCCGTGCACGAACATCCCAGCGCTTAACACAGGACTGATTGAGGGTGAGTGCCGGGCAATTTAAAACCGTGGCCCCTTGCTACAAGCTGTGCGTCCTGCTCCTGAAAGCACAGCAGGGGAGCGCACAGACCGGACCATAAACGTGGCAGGCCGCCATTTTCTGCACGCTACAGGTGCTCTACCTTCCTCCTGTTATAGGAGCTCTGCCTTTCATCTATTGCTGAGTCCAGGCTTAAGAGCTTATCAATCCTCTGGTGGTCCTCCCTGAAAGTATATAGCCATCTTTCTAATACCCTCCTTTTGAACAGAGAGACATTCCTTTACAGACCTACTACTCAGGGTTGTGATTAGCCGGCGGCCATCTTAGAAGGTATAAGCCTTGTCAGTACAGTGATCAGCCAATGCCTCGGGTACACCCCATAAGACATTCTCATAAGCTTCTTACAATACCCTGGCCCTGAGTGTTTTCTTGCTTATCACTCTTCATCTTTCCTCGCATATCGGACCAGTATATAGGAAGGCAGTATTTAGTGAAGACCTCTCTCTTGTCCTCTAACCGCTTACATTTATTACACTTATTGCCTGGTAAAGACCACATGCTACCTTTTCCTTTAAGAGACTGTTTTCCCTCAACTGGGCTTGATTCTGACCAACAACCAGTAAGAGGAGAGGATAACAGAAAAAGGAGGAAAAAAAAAAGAGAGAGACAAAGAGAGACAAACAGCAATACTTACTATACTTCCCTCATATCATTCCGTGCTCAAAAAAAGATGAGACGTGTCACTAGAAAAGCACCACGAACCAAACCTGCAAAACTCACTCAATTCTTTCAACAATCATCTCTGCTTTTACAGTCTTTAGAGGACCAAAATCCTTTCTCTCAACTATCAACTTACTCTCCACAACCGGAATCTGTAGATATGGAACCCCAAGACCTCACAGACCAAGCTCCTTTAACTGAGATAACACTCCAAAAGTTCTTCTTGTCCTTCAAAGACATTACACAGAGATTTCAAACAAATTATGGTGGATTTAAGGACTGACATACAATCTTTAGTCTCCAGAACAGACCACGTGGAGAAAAAGATGGCAGAGTTTGCTACATCTCACAATTTACTTATCGATGCTAATGCAGAATTAGAGGAGGAAGTACCAAAATTGTCCACTAAGCTGCTAGATTTAGTAGACAGATCTCGGAGGAACAACATTCACATTAGAGGGGTTCCAGAATCTGTGGCATCGGAAGCTCTTACACCAGAAGCCTCTCAAACAGATCTAATAATAGATAGAATCCACCGCCTTGCCTCATCTATTCCAAGAGACATCATAGCTAGACTCCATTTTTTCAAAACGAAGGATACTTTTCTGAAGGCTTTAAGAGGAAATGTGTTGCTCCCGGATAGATTCGCCAATCTTTAAATTTTTCTGGATTTGTCAGCAGGCACCATGCTTAAGCGTAAAGAATTTGCTCCTTGCACCAAAATTCTTCGCAACAATAATATCAGCTACTGATGGGGTTTCCCGGTGAAACTGGTAATTACAAAAGAGGGCATCACAACTGTATGCAACTCACCGGCTATAGCAAAGGAACTTCTCTTATTCTGGGAGCTACTATCAACACCCATTAATATGCCTCAGAAAAAAGGTGTCGTCAAACCAGAAGCCATTACCCCGTAATGATCAGAGAAACAGAACAGGCATATATCCCGTGTTAATGACTGATAAATGTTTTCTTAAAGGCAGTCATTACGTCTCACAAGCTCGCTTGATCCACTGTCAGCCGATCCTGGTTTTTCGTTCTTTTCATTCTTTAATAATCACAGCCATCATACCGCTCAGGAAGGAGACAGGTTCCTCGTCTCAGAGATGAATGTGCTTTGGTCCGACGTGCATATCAACCCAAGAACAAAAGCAAAAGACCTTGTGAAGATGCTGGCGGAACTGGTAAGATTGTGTCATTATGAAACGAGTTGTCATTGTGTCATTGTGAAACGAGTACTGTATCAACATGGGCTGAAAGACCACTCTGCTAGGAGAAATTAAATAGAAAGCATAAAAGAAAAAGGAGACAAAGCAAGGCGCTCCTCGTGTAAAACCTAAAGAATATAACCTAAACAAATGTTAATTAAAAGCACTCACCTGATTTAATTATGCAATTAGAACCGGAGGCACAACTCTCCAACATGGATATCCAACAGAAATTAAGGGAAGTATTCTGCCACAGATATATGTTAGAGAAAGTCCCTGAGAGGATGTGAGAGCAGTCTCAGTATAAGCGAATGGTAGACAATAAACTCGCTGACATTAAGTTCCAGCGTGTTGCCAGTTGCACGTACAGTTTTAATGAATTTACCTTGAAGAACTATATGCCATGCAGTCAAAACACAATGCTACATCACAGTAAAGATGAGTAAGTCTTCTCACAACCACGATGGAGGACAGAGAAGAAGCAGGACATGATGTAAGAGAAAGGGGGGGAGACGAGGAAACAATGCACCATGGGAAAATTGGTTAAAGGAGCAAGGATGTAAAAACAATGAAACCCTTTAGCCACAGGTGGCAGCATCACATAATATAAGAAAACATAACATTGCACAGTATACATATATGAAGCTGTCACAGCATACTCCCCGTCTGAAATCTTTGGATTTCACTACACATAAACCAAGGTAATGTAAATTTCTTTATGTTGTAGAATGATGATTCTGGAACCTGAAAGACAAATGTAATAAACAGACAACAACAACTGGAAACAGATGATCAGGAACAGTTCAATTGTAGATAGTCCCAAGCAGGATGTTCAGGAAAAGTCTGGTGATGAGCAATTGAGTCAATGTACTTGAAAAGTTCCTTGTAGCGTGACTCATTCCTCAATGGGTAACAGGAGGACAGATACAGGCCTGATGAACGTCTTGGAGTCTCCTTGTCATGTGATGGTCACTCCCACCTTATGGACTCTACCATCTTAGCTGGGAAAAACCTTTGAAATGAGTCCCATGGGCCAAGAATTTCTCTCTACTTTCTGGTCCTTCATCAGAACAAGATCTCCCACCTTAAAGAAGTTGTCTCAAGGGGTTTTGCTGCCAGGGTTAACCCTGTGTGTGCCTGCCTAGATCTGCTGCTGAATCAGCCATACTGTACTGTGGTTGAGCTCTTGCTGCTCCTCTCCATAGAGTCAGGAGACAGGAGACAGGAGAGGGCTGATCTATGAGTGTGGAGAGGTCTGTGAAGCTGTGTATGCTAAGAGCAGAGCAGGGGGGGGGGATCTAAGTGTTCCTATACCCCCAGCATACAAATCTCCACATCTCCAGCAACAACAAACACAAACACTGTCAGAACAGACACAGGGCAGCTGTGAAGTGAGTTACTATAATCACCATGTGTCACTAATACAGCAGAGCAGGGAGTGATATGAACCGTTCACATGCCCCCTGATCTGTTCTATTAGTATAGTCAGAGCTCCACAGACACATCATGATTATACAAGTAAGCGGCACTCACCAATCTTCTTCTTTGTAAAGATTTATTATAAACACTCCCGTCATGCCTTGAGAAAGCGCTAGTCAGTGCGCGAAACGGCCGTAGGCTGAGGTGGATGTGCTTGTTTCCCATGTAACGTGAGTGTTTATAATAAATCTTTACAAAGAAGAAGATTGGTGAGTGCCGCTTACATTCTTTACTACTTGGATAATCATTGGGACTTTTCTATTTGAAGCTGAGCACCACTGAAATTGGATATATTGCTGGGTTGTTTTATGAGACACTAAATCATATGGAGTGAATCATGGGTGTCGGTGCCGCCTGATTACCTTGAGCTCTTGTTGTATACATCATGATTATAGTAACACACTTCACTGCTGATCAGCCTCACCTCTGCTCTCCTCAATCTGTGTAGAAAGCAGGAGGGAGCAGGCACACACAGGGTTAATCCAGGCAGCTCAGCTACACACTGGGAGTAGAGCCCTCCCCCTCCCCTACTGCAGCATCACATACTGTGTGGGAGGGGCTCTCTGCTCTGACCTGTATTCAGAAACAGATGAGTCATCCAGGCCTGGCAGCCAGTGAGATAAAGATCAACAGGTCTGCTGCTATAGAGATTTGAGGAGCTGATGCACTACTACTAACAGGGATAACTCAAAATCAGTAGGACATTTGTAATGAACATATATTGCAAAGCTGCTTGTTTTTTAAAGATCTTTTAATTAAAACCCAATCATTGTAGCGAGACAACCCCTTTAAGGTTTGGTTTAACCTGCTGCTACTTTCTTCTTCCTTGGAGAAGAGCCAGATACTCTCCTTTCCATCTGCTCCAAAAGCAATTGGCGAGATACTGATCGTGTTTCCGCCGTTTCAGATAGATGTTACCAGAGGAAGGCTCTTCAGGTGGACTGAGCACAGATCCGAGCTTCTGAATGAGGAGAGTTGCTGGAGTGAGAAGAGCAGGAGACTCTGGGCCCGCGGATACAGGAACAAGAGGTCTTGAGTTGACAATAGTGGACACCTCAGCTAGAAATGTGGTTAAAATCTCATGGGTGAGCCTTGAGGAGTTTGCGTCTCTGAACATCGAGTCCAATATCTTACGGGTTATGCCTCTCATTCTTTCCCATGATCCACCCATATGAGAGGCATGAGGAGGGTTGAAGATCCATGTACAACCGTTGTCGGCCAAGAAGTTCTGAACTGGCTTAGAGTCTATTTGCAGTTCTCGGCAGGCACCTGTGAAGTTGGTTCCACAGTCGGATCTCAATTGCTTTACTGGTCCTCTGATAGCAAGAAAACGTCTCAAGGCATTGATAAAACTGGAAGTGTCCATGGATTCTATAACTTCAATATGTATAGCACGTACACTGCTGCATGTAAACAACACCGCCCATCGTTTGCTCTCAGAACCACCTCTGGTTTTGCGTGCAGGGACTGTCCATGGCCCAAAAATGTCCAGGCCAACATAGGTAAACGGTGGCTCAGTGCTTTTCCAGTCAGCTGGCAAGTCAGACATTTGCTGTTGCTGCAATTTACCCCTTGACTTGCGACACGTAACACAGTTGTGAATTAAGTGAGCAATCCGTCTTTTTGCTCATACTATCCACAGGCCTGCAGCTCTTAAAGGTGAAATGCCTGCCCTGGTGCTTGACCCTTTCATGATAATGCCGTATGAGCAACGTAGCGACATGATGGTGGCCAGGAATAATGAGAGGATTCTTTTCACACATCTCTAACTTGGCCCTGTTCAGGCGACCACCAACCCTCAGCATACCATGGTCGTCGACTACTGGTTTTAAGTTGACAACAGGGCTGGTTTTTGGAATGTCCTGTTTGTTATGAAGACATTTCAGTTCAGTATGAAAGGCACTCTGCTGCACATTACGTATCACTAACATCTCACTTAGTGTAATGTCTTCTGCAGAGAGGGGCTTGTGACACACGTGCCAACCACGACAATCAGTAATATCATCCTTGGTGTGAAAGCACTGTGCGATGTGAACTAACCTTGCGATGGTGCGTACGAGCTTTAGCCATCTGGAGAAGCGTTCAAAGCGGTGACAATTCAAGCCGGACCTCCTTTCAGACTTGGTGATGAGGGTATTCACTTCAGGATGAATCTCAAGATCAATTGTCAGGGTCTTGGAGACTGAAGTCATCTTCATCAGATGTTTCTTTACTCTCGTTCAGCAAGAACTCTGGACCTGTCAGCCAAGAAGTAGGATGCATGGCTGCAACATGTTTGTCACTACTGCATTCAGTACACTTGGTACACTTGATGACAGCCTTACAGTCTTTCGCAAAATGGTTTGAAGAAGCACAACACTTGTAACACACTCCTAGTTCCTTAAGCGTGTCTCTGCGTTCTTGCAAAGTCTTTGCCCTAAGCCCACGACATTCCTTCAGTGGATGAGGTCTTTTGTGGATAGGACACGTACGATTAGGGTCTTTGTCTTTATGGACAGGAGCGTCCTGTCTAGTGGTGCAGGATGCAGTGAATGGGACGTCTGTCTTCCTAACAGATACTGTTCCCCTCAAGTCTCTACGTTTGCTTGTTTGGTTTTCATACCTTGAGCATGATGATGAAGCTGGTAGAGCAGATTCTGTGAAGTCAAAACTGGGATCGTTCTTCTTCCGAGCTTGGTCACTGATGAATCTGGAAAAATAGGAGAAGGGTGGAAAGGACACGTTGTGTTCTCTTTTGTATCTGGAGCCCATGTCTGCCCATTTTTCTTGCATGCCATATGGTAATTTGGACACTACTGGATTAACCGTGAGCTGTATCAAGGTAACTCAGTCCAGACAGACGTGGATCCATTTTAGCCAGCTCTAGCTCCTTTAGTAGGTCGCTCAGGTCTTGAAGCTTGCGGTTGTCCTTGTTGGTGATCTTTGGGAAGGTATGAAGTCTCTTAAATAAGGCACTTTCTATAGCTTCTGAACTGCCATAAGTCTGTTCAAGTCTTTCCCATGCAGCAGCAAGACCTTCTTCTGAGTGACCCGCATGAACTGCTCTCAATGTCTTTACTCGTTCCGCAGAATCTGGGCCTAACCAGTTAACAAGCAAGTCAAGCTCTTCCTTGGCAGTGAGGTTAAGGTAATTGATTACTGCTTCGAAGGTGGATTTCCAGGCTCTATAATTTTCAGCATGGTGATTGAACTTTGAGAGACTAATGTTTATCAGCTCCCTGCGTATCATATATCTAGCAAAGTCTGACATGTCTGATCTCCCACCTCGTGTCACCAGATTACGTTGTGATATCCCTGGGGCATGAAGATTCTCTGGCATATGGGGCTGAGATGAATCAGGATGAAATGATGTAGCGTAAGGGTTAAGCTGCGGTTTAGCCTCTGGAGGATCTGCTTGTGTGATGCTGGAAATTACTTTGTTCTGGGTAGGTGGCATCCTCTGATGCTTCTCAGGTACACCAGTGTGGTTGGTTTGAGGTGGCGTTGGTGCATACAACATAGCAGGTGTTGCAGGAGGTGATTGCTTTAGCACGTAGTTGGCGGTGCGGTCAGCTGGGTCTTCAAATTCTGCAGGGATGGAGCAGTCTAGGTTAGTGTCTTGGCCTAATGCTTGTTCGAAAACCTTTAGCTTGACTAAGGCGGCTGCTTGCTCCTTTTCTATTTGGAGAATCTTTAGTTGGGCCACTGTCTCTGCTTGTCTTTGAGCCATTTCTGCTTCCCTTTTGGAAAAGGAACTTTGACTCGCTTTTCTGGTCAGCACGGATTTTTATCGTTGTCATGCAATTTTTGCCCTTTGGAGCGGGAAGTTCTTAAAAGGGGAAGCGTACGTTGGTTGGGCAGACTGTGGCCTTACTTCTTGAGGTATGCGATGCGGTTTTTCTCCCTTTCTTTGGGCTTTTTCCTATGGTGTCTTTTGTTTGGGTAAAGTTTCTCTTCAGCTAGTCTGTTGCGGCATCATCAAAATCAGTTTCCGGGGAATGTGGTTACTTAGCAGACAGCCGTGGTGCGTTCATAGGTGGCGGGATAAGCGATTCACTGTTGGGAAAAACTTTTGCTGTGTATTGTCATGCTTGAGATGGCTGCTATTAGTTTTTTCGGTTCTTTGCCATAAAATCATCAAGATTATCGGGGAAAATTCTTCTTTTGTTATTTCAAAGTTCTCTCTAATTTTGCGGGGGGTTGTGACATGTTTAGATCGTGCTATTTTTTCTTCCGAAACTTGGGACTTTTTTCCCGCACGTCTGAGTTTTTGGGTGCCAGATGCATTTTTAGAGCAATGAAGGCCCTTTCAGACCCGTTTGTGGAAATTTTAATCCTGTTTTGTGGTACTGAAAGAGCCTCACACGGGTGACCCTTAGAATACTATGGAGGTTTTGGGTTTTTCCCTTAACCAATAAAAGTTTTTAAGTTTTATTGCAACTGCTGGTTTTTCGCGGGTCCCCTTTCCCTTTGTGGACTTGTGTTTGGTCTTGTCTGGACGGACCCGTGCAATCCATTCCATCGGTGTGATGTTTGGGGGTGAGTGACTTTTCCCTTTTGCACTTTTATGTGGTACGCTCTTTAAAATGGAGCTGCATTGGCACCTGGTTAGGGCGTGTGCTGCAAAGAGGAGGACGCTCTTGCTTGCTTCGATGTGGGGGTCTTCGGGAAACTGCAGATTCAGCTGGTTTTGACTATTCTCCCCACAGTTTTGTTAGAAAAAGCCCTGAAGGATGTGAGAGCAGTCTCTTTTTAAAGCTAATGGTAGACGGAAACTCGCTCTTTAAATTTCCAGCGGTTGATTTGCAGTAGAGAGGATGAATGGAGTGTTAAGGTAAGTTTTAATAAATTTTCCTTGAAGAAATAGCATGGGGTTTTTAAAACACAATGCTTATCACAGTAAAGAGGGATAAGTCGCTCACAGCCCAAGGGAGGACGGAGAGCAAGCAGGCATGTGTAAAGGAAAGGGGGGGAAAACAGGAAACAATGCACCAGGGGAAAATTGGTTAAAGGACAAGGATGTAAAAAAAATGAAACCTTTAGCCACAGGTGGCGCATCACATTTTTAAAAGAAAAATAAATTGCACGTATACTATTGAACTTCACAGCATAGAAAGACTGCTGCCTCACTGCAGGTCTCTTACTGACTTAAATCTATTTGTTATTATATTGACCTGTGTCTCAATTACAACAGCTCTCATTATAAACGTTGGAAGGACAACATCCCTTTTGGGCAGATTCGAGGGATGCGGGAATGTAGGATGTAAACCTTTTGAGAAACAGGTAAAATTTTAAAAATAGATTCAAGGAAAATTATTGACAGGGCTAATTTAAGAACACTCATTATGACCAAAAAGGTTTTTTCTAAAAATGATAAAAAAGTCAAAAATTCTGAGAAAATTTAAAGGGAAAATAGTAAAAATTTTAACTTTAAAAAAAAAAAAATTTTTAATTAATTCCCCAAAATTTTAAATAAACATTGTAAATTTTCAAAAAAGTGCCCCTTTTTAAGGAATGAATCCCTGTAACCGCCTATTTTTTTTAGGAGGGAATACTTTAAAAGAGAGATGGGGGCCCCAAGCAGAATTTACAAAATTTTTTAATGAAAAAAGGATTTTAAGGATCACAGTAAAAAGGGGTCAAGTAAAGGCTGCAATAAAGTAAAATGTTTAAGTGTCTATTTATAACAAATACCTTATTTAAAAAAAACAAAAACTGGAAATAATTTTCTTTAAAATATCTTTTTGTGAAAATTTTTCGTGATTTTTTACTTTAAAATCCTTTTAAACTACAATATGTTGGGACAAAAAAACAACATTAAGACAGAGGATCAATAGCCCTTTGCATAATATTAAAAAGGGTTACTTTCTCATGTTCAAAAAATTTTTTTTTTAAAACGCAACTCAGATCTCACTCAGTGTCAAACCTATAGTTTTTTTCATTAGTAAAAGAAAAAAGGATAGGCCCTTTAATGTAAGGTATGTTCTGGGGTATTCCAATCGTCATTCCCCAGCGGCTTAAATGAAGTTACAGAATGAAATTTGGGTAAGGGAGGGCTTTAAATTTTAAAACATGCCCCGTGTATTTCCCCCGGGGAGACCCCGGTTTTACCTTTTTTGTTTGTTATGTAGATTTTTTATTGGGGGAAGCCGGAAACAATTCCCTTTAGGGGTAAAAAGTTTACATTATTATAATATTTTTTCACTTGTTATTTGGCGCAGTATGATGGGATTTGGCCCGATTTTTTGGGTTTCTGTGCCTCACGGGGCCCAAAATCCCCCGTTGGACCAGGGATGCGATTTAGGCGGCCTTTGCCTTTGGGTGCCCCCAAATGAAGGGGCGGTAAATGGCCGGGGTGGGCTTTGGGGCGGGGCGCGGCTCATTGTATCCTCCAGGATGCATGATCGCGGGGTTTGGAAAAGTGCGGCGCATGCAGCGCTCGCCGCTCCGACAGGCGACCTAGTTGATTTTTGGTCTAAATGAGCAAGGAGGCGAAATGAAGCGAAAAAAAAGGAACATGAGAGGAATCAATAAAGATCGCAAAAGAAATCCAACAAGGCTCGTCCGTGAGGGACGGAGTATGAATAAAAAAAAAACGTTTTTTTTTAGGAGTAAAAATTATCATAAAAAGAGCTCAAACCTTTAAAAAAAAAAAAATAGAAAAAAAACCTTTTTAAAAATCTAGAATGCGCAACATCAGGAATTAGGATCTTGGGAAAATTTCCGGGAAAAAAGTAATTCAAAATTTTGTAAGCGTTCTATTGGTCCCCAAAACCAGCCAATCAGAATAGGGGCACAGTGCCCTTAAAACCTATGGAAAGTATTGACCATCAAAATTAAAAGGCGGGACAGTTAAAATACATTAAAAAACAGAAAAAGTGATTGGTTTAGCACCGGGGCTTGGGGAATCCCGGGCCAAAAGAAAAGGGGGCAGGGACCCATTATAAATATAGAAGTATTTACCATCAAATTCAAAACGGGACGTTCAAAAAACAGTAAAAATGCAGAAAAGAGTGATTGGTTGAAAATAGGGGGGTTGGCTATCCCGGCCCAAACAGAGCGCGGCTACTTTCTCCCATTGTAGTCTATGGCCGATCGGGGGAATGAAATCTCGTCTCTCAGCGCCGTGGGCATGGGGTATGATTAAAAAAATCGTTTTTTTTAATTCAAAAAATTATTTTTATTCTTTATTTTCGTTAGCCAAGATAATAGAATGGGTGTAACGAAAAAAAAGAAAAAAAATGAAATTTTTTGAATTAAAATTTTTTTTTTTTTTTTCCCCCATATTATTGTTCATTTTATATTGATCGGTACAACTTGGGGAAATTTACATTTTATTTCTGTCTTTTACATTTTATTACAGTTTTTTAAAAACCCATAAGAGGTCATCGTCCCCATTGGGCCCAAAAAACCGTGCCTCTTTTTTAAATGCAAACACAAAAAAGAGCTCACTTTGCATTTCTTTCCCCCTAGAACCCATATGAGAAGGGGTCAGGGATTTGGGTAAACTGGACGGCCCCCTTTTCCCCACCCAAAACAGTACAGAATTTTCCCAAGACAGTAATAATTTTAAAGGGGCCCTTTTTCGGCCTCTTTTCCACTCAAATGACCACTCATTTGATTTTGGATCTATCTGCCCCCTGGGCCAACCAAACAGTTTTTCTGCCTTTTTTTCTGATTTTTAACCCTCCCCCCTTTTCATGTGATTGGTCAATATTTTTCCATAGGTTATAATGGGGCTCTGTCCTCTTTCTGATTGGTTGATTTTTGCGACTAATGAGAAACGCTTACAGAATTTGATTAAAGTTTCCCGCCAATTTAATATCCCAATTCCTGGTGGCGCCGTGGACATCGACAAACGCGTTTTATGATTTTATTTTTAGTTTTTTGAAGGGGTTTAGCTCTTTTTCAGAGAAAATTTTTTCACTTAAAAAAAAATATTTATTTTAAATAATACCCATGCCCCGGCGCGAATTTCAGTGCTCCGATCTGTCCATAGACTACAAGGGACAAAGTAGTCGTGCCTGATGGCCCGGGGGAGCCACCCCCCCTACTTTAACCCAAAAGCTCTTTTCGCATTTTTACTGTATTTTGAATGTCCCCCCCTTTGAATTTGATTGGTCAATATTCTCCATAGGGTTTTAAGGGTCACTGTCGCTTATTTGATTGGCTGGTTTCTGGACCAAGAAAGAGCTTTAAGAATTTATTACGTATTTTCCCCGGCAATTTCCAATATAAAAATTCCCGTTTTAGCGCCCTTTTGATTTTTGGAAATGATTTTATTTATGTATTTTTTTAGTAGGTTTGAGCTCTTTTTCAGATAATGTTTTACAGTAATAAAAACCCTTTTTTAATTCATACTCCATGCCGCACGGACATGTTTTAATGATTTCTTGCTGATTTCCCATGTCTCGATTTGGAAAACATGTTATCGCCCGTCCTTCTGCGCCCAATCCCCCACTGCGCCCCCAAAATGGTGAGGCGCGGTGGACTTTACCGCACGTTGATTGCATACCTAAAATCCCCCACGGCCCACAACTGGCGAGGGGGCGGCGGACTTACACGCATGTAGAGCACCCCGGGGGCCGACAACCTGAGGGGGGCGCAG
>JAODAL010042068.1:0-35227 GCA_025379985.1 Phyllomedusa bahiana | reverse complement strand
GACCTCACACTTGTCTTTGTCCCACTGTCTGCCCTCATGCTGCTGTTGGCTGCTGCTGTGCCCTTTCACACTCTGTCATTGTCCCACTTTGACCTTATGCTGCTGCTGGGGAATGCCGTGACTACACACTCTGTCATTGTGCCACTGTCTGCCCTATGTGCTGCTGCCGTGATCCACATGTTTTTGTGCCACTCTGTGGCCTATTCCTTTTTTTTGACACCCCCAAATGTCATTGTGCCATGTTGACCTTTTATGCGTGGCTCCCGCCGTACCTCCACGCTCTGCCCTAATGTTGCCACCTAGCTCTCATTTTTTTTTTTCCGCTTTCTCTGGCATGCTTTTCAGGACATTCCCCTTTCGTTTTTTGGTCGTTTGCCCTCTTTAAATCCCCGGGAATTTTTTTAGTGGAAACGATTCTAAGGCGGCGGGGAGTCATGTGCGTGCATACTAAAAAAAACTTGTAGAAGACCCAAAACCAAACCCCCCCTGCATATTTAAACATGGACACGTTCTACAGCACCTGCAGGCTCTGTGCAGGATGGAAATAGCTGTTTTTACGTGATTGTCCGAAGTAATTCGGAAACGAAGTTATTTTTTGCGAGAAATTCGACGAAGTGAACGAAATGAATTTCGGGAAATTCGCCCATCTCTAAATGTCGGACAAAGGCCTGCAGATGGATCCCACTAAACTCTCCCGTTTCTACATTGGCCACGACCCGTCGGCCTCTGGGCCATACAAGGCTTCCTGGGCTCTGAAAATTACTACATGCAGTTTATCCCGCATATGTCGACTTTGGTGGCACCGATTGTGGCTCTCACCAAAAAGCATGCCAATCGGAAACTGTGGCCACCAGCGCCGAAGAAGCCTTTTCCAAGCTGAAAGCAGCATTTCCCTTTTGACACCTGTGTTGTCTCACCCTGATCCCAAAGGGAAACCCTTCTTTTTTGGAAGTTGATGCCTCTTCCGTGGGGGCCGGGGCTGTCCTCACCCAAAAGGGGCCCGAAGGCAAGACTCGGACCTGTGGGTTCATTTCCAGAACCTTTTCGCCTGCGGAAAGGAAATATACCTCGGGATGGGGAGTTCGGCCATTAAGCTCACTCTGGAAGAATGGCGCCACCTCCTGGAGGGTGTTCGGTATCCCGTGAATATCTTCACTGAACACAAAAACCTTCTCTACCTACTCACAGCGCAACGTCTAAACCCACGCCAAGCAAGGTGGCCTTGTTCTTCGCCCGGTTCAATTACGTTATCCATTTCCGACCGGCAGAGAAAAACATCAAGGCCGATGCCCTTTCCCATGCCTCAGATGTCAGTGGGGAAAGGGGGGGGGGCTGCCCCCCGGACATCTACTCCAGAACATCTGGTATCGCGGCCCCTGTAAACCCCCACGTGTACCCCCGGGTAAGACATATGTGTGCTCTGCACTCCGGTTAAGGGTACTGAAATGGGGTCATTGCTCTTGCATAGCTGGACACCCTGGGGTATGGAGGTCTTGTTCCTTGATTTCCCGGTTTTACTGGTGGCCGGATTTCGCTAAAGATGTGAAGGAGTTTGTGGAGGCCTGTACCACTTGTGCCTGCAAATTTCCCTGTATCAGCCCCCGGGGGTTACTCCAGCCTCTGCCCCGGTACCTAGCAGTCCCCTTGGGACCTATTGCTATGGACTTTTTCCCCGATCTACTGCCCTCTGAGGGAAAATATGGTTATTGGGTGGTCACTAACCTTTTTTCCAAAAAAAGGGCCCAAACTTCGTTCCTTGCCTGGTCCCCTTTGCTCCCGTTTCCCCAATTTTTTTTAAGATATATCCGCCTGCTAAAATTCCCTACATTTTGTCTGGGAAACGGGGGGTTCATTTGTCTAAAAATTTTGGGGTGGGCCTCTGTTCTCTATAAAAAGTGGAACGGATTATTTTCCGCGTACCCCGCAAATCAAGGGCCCGGGGAGAGAGTGAACAAGTCTTGGGTCCCTATCTTCGCCACTTGTATCCACAGACAAGTGTTGGTCCAGTCTTTGCCGTGGGCGGATTTTCATAAAATTTCTTGGACTCTGTTTCCCACAGGGGGCATCCCCCCTTCTTCATCGTTTTGGTCGGCACCCCGTCCCCCCCTTCCGGCCCTCTGCCTCCCCCCGAGTCCCTGCTGTGGAAATCTGTCCGGGGACTATGGGCCATTTGGAAGGGGAGACCAGTTTTGCTCCATCCCTCTGGTATGAAAGTTCAAGAGACAAAAAGGGGGAAGACCCCCTCCTTCTTTTGTTCGGGAATGGGTATGGCTATCCGCTAGAAAAAACCCCTAGCTACAAGGGGGCCCCCCTTTTTTTTAGGCCCCTTTAAAGTCCTAAAGCGCATCAACCCGGTGGCCCACAAGCTCCGGGCTCCCTCCAACTATGGATCCCAAACCCCTTTCCCACTTTCCCCCTTTTAAAAACCAATCATCCATAATGGTTCTCTCGACGGGGTTCCCCCTTTCCCCCGGGGCTGATCACCAATGTTTTTACTGTCAAAGAAATTTTGGCTATGAAGATGGTTAGAGGGAGACGATTTGTTTTGGTGGACTGGAAGGGGTTTTGGCCGGAGGAAAGGTTGTGGGAGCCGGAGGAGAACATCCTGGATCGGGGTCTCTTGTCTAAAAAAAATTTTTGGGCCCGAAAGGCGGGAGGCCCAAAAGGGGGGGGGGGGGTATGTTATGGGTGTCCCGTGGCACACCCGCACCTCCGCGTTTCCCTAGTTTGGGTCGGTTTTCGCGCCTGAGTCCACTTACCCTTTCCCCGTCTGTTCCATCCCGGCGCCACGTCCCCTTGCCGCGGGTGTGTGTACGGGGCTGAGGCAAATTTAAAGGGGGCAGGCACGGGATTGGTTCACCGGGCGCTGCCCCTTTTTGCCCTGCCCCTTCCATAGCACCCTTTCCCAAAACGTAGTGCCCTGAGCCTAGAGAGGAAACGTTCTATTGTGTCTTGTTTTCCTTACTGTGTCCCCTAACCCTTCAGCTCGTTCCTGACCAAGTCCATTGCCGGGGCCCGTCCGACCTTTGTTGTCCCCGACTACGAGCCTGCCTTACGATTCTATACCCGCTGCCCCAAGGCCCTGTCACAAACAAGTCAGTCAGGGGTAGTGACCCGGTAGCAATCCCCCGCAGCAAGCCTCCCGCTTTGCGGTGGGCTTGGTGAAAAGCGGACTACTTTATTTTCCTTAAAAAATTTTTTACTAAAAGAGGTGAAATTTTCAAACGAAATCTAATTAAGCGAGGTGGATAGTTTTTGCAGGGGTGTAACTAGAGAAGCCAAGGCCCTAAGCAATCATTTGATGCCCCCCTCCCTCCTTGCCCACCTCCACTGACACGTAACATTTACCAGGGACATGCTGTTAGATTATTCAAGGGGTAAATACCTCATCATACATACTCACAATCATAATCCGCTACCAACTCAAATCCCACTATACCAAGACCAACATTACCATTATTCTACATAAATAAGGGTACTGATTTTAATGCCAGATCATGGACCATCTAAGTGACCCTGCATAAATTACTCCCTACACTATTACTGATCATTACACAAAGACCATTAGTATCGCCTTATAGTGAGCCAATTATTAGCGGTTGTATTTACCAGTGTAGCACAGGCACTGCCAGACTGTATATAACCACCATTACAGTGACATATTGGTGGATAGATCAGCAGTGTACATCAGACTATTGATTAAAGTGCAGTTACATATTGTGACTCACAGGTGATGTTTCTCTACTGATTCGTTGACTTTCCCTTTTGTTCTGCATCCGTCCAGACCGCCATGATGTCTCCCGGCCACTTGTCCCTGGAGATTTAGACACAAAGGCCGACATGTATGATCGGGAGTTGCGCCCGTTTTCTGGCGAAAGGAAAACGGCGCTCACCGGTATTCATGAAATCCCCTGTCGGACGCAAGTGGAGAGTAAAGTGATGCGGTGTTAGGCGCAACCTTCGCCACTTTCGCATGCGCCATACATTGACAGGGGCGTGCAATGGGCGCGGTGGTGGGCGTTTGTGGGGCGGACGCACCTCTATTCTCATAATACTCCGAGAGGGCATGCATGATCGCGGGTGGCGAAGTGCGGCGAATTTGCAGTGCTCGAAGCTCTGGACAGGGATACCTAGGTTAGCTGAGCTGGTCCTAATTGAGCCGGAAGGAGGCGAAGTGAAAAGCGAGAACATAATGGAATGGGGCACAATTGCTCTAGGTGTGACTGTTACAATAGTACACAGCCTCAGCTCCGTGAGGACCAATGGAGGGTATGATTCCAAAACATAGTTTTATTAAGTGTTAAACATTTTCTGAAAAAGAGCTTCAAACCTTCATAAAAAAAATACATAAATAAAAATCACTAACAATGCGTTTGTCGCCCAGTCGTACAAACCGGCGCTACATCTGGACTTGCGATAATAGAACAATTTCCCAGGGAAATACAGAAATCCAATTCTGTATGCTCTTCTCATTGGTAGGCATAAACCCATGCAAATCAGAATGAAGCGACAGTGAAACACCAATTATAAGCTATGGAGAAGTATTGACCATCAAAATGGAAAAGGAGGGACAGTTCAAAAATATTGTAATAAAAGGCTGACAAAGAGGCTGATTGTTGAACTTGCGGGGGCTTGGCTACTTTGTCCATTGTAGTCTATGGAGAGATGGGGGCACTGAAATCTAAGCGCCGTGCGCATGGTTTATTAGTAAATATCTCAGCATTTTCATTAAGTGTAAAACTTTTCTCTGTAAAGAGCTAAAACCTTCCTTATAAACATACATAAATTAAACATCAATACCAAACGCTTTGGTCGCCGTCACGCGCCTACATCAAGGTATTGGGATATTGTAATATTGCCGCGGTACAATACAGTAATTCAAATTCTGTAAGCTCTTCTCAATTGGTCGGCAATAAACACAGCCAATCAAAAATAGGCAGTGACAGTGAAAACATTATTAAATATGGAGAAGTATTGACCAATCAAATGAAAGCGGGACAGTTCAAAAAATAGTAAAAAGGCGAAACAGAGCTGATGTGGTTGAGACAGGCGGCTGATATGTATCACCATTCATATGTGGTGCGTCAATTTTGAGGTGCGGCTACGAAGGGCGCGTTAGAATGGCGCAACTAAAAGTTATTACTGTCTGTGGGCAAATATTTTAGTACTGTGTTTGGTTGGGGGGAAGAGGGGCTCGTCCTGCTTAGCCCAATCAGAGGGTGAGCTACTTATCTCATAGAGTTCTATGAGAAAAGTAATGCAGAGGCGATCTATGTTCTGTGATGGCTAAGTTAATAAGAGGCGCGAATATTCGGCCAATCGGAAGTGCGAGCAACGCTCTATGGGTTTATCTATTGCAATCTATAACAAATCTTCACATGCAGAAATCAAATTGATAAGACTCAACACGAAGTTTGTGCCGGATGTGTATATAATAATGATCAATAATATGGGGGTAACGGAAATAAACTAATATAATATTAATTCAATAAAATTCTTTTTTATTTACTTTAATTTTGTTAGCCCCATATTATTGATCTATTGGGCTAACGAAATTAAAGTAAATAAAAATGATTTTTGAATTAATTTTTCTTAGATTTATTTTCGCGTTACACCCATATTATTGATCAATTTTTTATACACATCGGGCACAAATTCGTGAGTCTTATCTTTTGGATTTATGCCATGTACAGCTTTTATTATAGATTGCATTTGAGAAAAACCTCATAAGAGCGTTGCTCTCTCTCCTTTTGACCCAAATATCCTGAGCCTCTTCTGAACTTAGCCAATCCACAAACAGAGCTCGCTTCCTGCATTTCTTTTCCCCATTGAAATCTATGAGTTAAGTAGGCTCAACACCGCTGATTGGGACTAAGCAGGAACGAGCCCCTCTTCCCCTCTAAACCAAATCACAGTACTAGATATTTCCCATAGACGCTAAATAACTTTTTGGCGCCATTCTTTCGCCTAAAACTTCTTGTTCCACTCAATATAGATGACTACTATGATTGGTGAATTCATTTCTGCCGCCTCCTGCTCTCAACCAATCAGCTTTTTCTGCCTTTTTTACTGTATTTTGAAAAAAAAACTGTCCCCGCCGTTCAATGTGTTTTGGTCAACAACTACTCAATAGGTTACTAATGGTTCACTGTCGTTCCTATTATGGTTGGTTGGTTTCTGCGATACCAATTTGAGGGGCTTACAGAATTCTTAATTACTGTATTGCCCGGCATTTTCCTAATATCCCCCTTACCTGAATTGTAGCACCGGTGACTCGGCGACAAACGCGTTGTTAGGGATTTGATTGATGTCTGTTGATAAAAAGGTTTTAGAACTTTTACAGAGAATGTTTTCGACTTAATAAGAATCGCTTTTATTTACTAATACTCCATGCCTACTTGCGCATAGATTTTTCAGTGCCCCATCTCTCCATCGTATACATTGGGACATAAGTACTACGCACTCTCGAATTGGCCAGGATAGCCAAGCCCCGCTTTGGCTCATAACCAATCAGCCCTAACTTTCTGATTTTTTACTGTAATTCTTGTAACTGTCCCCGCCTTTTCCATGTGATATGCGTCAATACTCTTCTCCTATAGCTTATAATGGGCTTATGTCGCTCCCTATTCTGATGGCTCGGTTTTTGCGTCCCAAATGAGATGAGCTTACAGAATTTGAATTTACTGTATTTCCGGCAATTTCTAATATCCCCAATTCCCTGTTGTTGCGCCGTTATTGATTTTCTGTTAGTGATATTTTTTATGTATTTTTTTAGAAGGTTTGAGCTCTTTTTCAGATGTTTTACACCAAAAAAAAGGATTTTTTTATTCAAACTCCTGCCTCATGGGCTGAGAGCTGGAGATTTATTTTCCCGTGAGAGACTATTATAAATTTTTTTGCTCTTTAATTTTCTATGATCCACTTTTTCATACATTTATCGTTTTTAGACAAGCTTTGATTTGTCACTTTATTCATTCATTCATTTGAAAGACAACTCTTTTTGCTATTCACTAACATGTTAATGATTTTTTGCTCATTTCCCAGCTGTTCCTCGAATCGGGGGGAAATAAACATGATAGGCGCAGTCCCGCACACTGCGCCTAAGTCCACATGCGCCATTTCACACAATGGCCAGAAGGTTGCGGTGGAACTTTAACACCGCAATGTATGAGCGCACATCCTACGGGCGGCGGATTCTTAGGCGCCGTCCAGCACTGCGATAAGTCACACACTGGCCTCACACACTGGCGAGTCGCGTTGACTTTACTCACGCATGTATGAGCCGCAACTTGGGCTTGCCCCGACAATAACAGGAGGCGCTGATTTCACGTTCAAGCGCTCGGCTAAAAGTGCAGCTCATCTCGAGTGCCGAGATTCTTACTCTTGTCGACCCAAATATATCTTAGAATCATGACCTTTTCACAGCACTCTCCCTCACTTGACCCTGGCTTTATGGGGTCCATTTAAGGCAGCAGGGTTTAGAATATAGGGGGCCCCAGATAGGCCAGGGTTTTAGGTAGGCTATAGAGTCCCCCCACATCATACGGTAGGCAGGGTTTGGTACGTCTATAGGGAGCCATACATACAGGTAAAGAGTAAACAGGTGTTAGAGTGGGCTATAGGCGGCCATATAGGTAGGTTGGCAGGGGATTATGTAGCTATAGGGCCCCACTATAAGTGGTTAGGCAGCTTCAGCGGGGGCTAGGTAGGGCTAAATCTTTAGGCGGGGGGGCATATAGGTGCTATATATTGCAGGCTTAGGAGGGGCTGGTAGGAAAGCTTAGGTGGGCTATAGGAGTATATAGGCAGGCTTAGGAGGGAGAGCTATATAGGCAGGCTTAGTGGACTTTATATAGGCAGGCTGAGGGGGGGGGATTTAGATAGGCAGTCTTGGGGGCTTTCCGCTAGGAAGGCTTAGAGGGGGCTTTATCTTCAGGCAGGCTTAGGGGGCTTTAGTTAGGCAGGTTTAGGGAGGGGCTGTTATAGGCAGCTTAGGAGGGGCTTTAGATAGACAGGCTTAGGGGGGCTTTAGATTTCGGCAAGGTTAGGGGGCATTTGATAGGCAGGCTTAGGGGGCTTTACATAGGCAGGCTTGGGGGGGGCTTTATATAGGCAGGCCTGGGGGTGGCTTTAGATAGGCAGGCTTAGGGGGGTTTTTATTAGGCAGGCAGGGCAGGTAAAATAAGAATTAGTTTAGCCTCTCTGCGCCGCCCACGTGATCACAGAGAGCCAGCAGGGGAAGTAGCAGAGTGGGAGATTTAGCGTCTCCGCTATGCCTATCTACCCGGGCCAGCGCTGCCTCTAAACGCTTGGGCCACTGTTATGTTCACTGCCGGTGGGCCCAGGAGCGGCATTACCAGGGTAGCAGACGTGATAGCAGCTGCCCCGGGGCGCAAGGGCCACTAAGCTGAAGGGCCCCGTGGCAGTTGCTTTGTCTGCTACCCCGGTAGTTACGCCCCTGGTTTCTTGTATTAGAAGAAACTATCAGAGCTGTTAGAACAGCTATTGGTTTAAACACAGAGACACATCCAGCTGTGAAGTGTGTTAGACATGAGTATGAGCTCAAACAGGAAATGCAGCTGCATAGATTAAAACGAGGTCACGTGATTTTTGCAGTCAATGAGATCCATACACAGAAAAGTTGTGTTCTTGTACATCCTACTCACTCCCCTCCCCTATCCCAGAGCTGACTGGCTGGCCGCCAAAATTACAGGAAATGCTGAAAATGTCACGATAGTAATAGTATTATCTGTAAGATTGTCACCTAAAATATCGCAACTCGAACGTCAATTTCCAATCAGCCTAAAAATCGTGCTGAATTCAGCTTTTGTCGATAATATTGCTCATCCCTACTCTTGAGTCTCTGATTTGTGGAGATATCTGCCTTTAGAGGTATTATTCTTTACACTCACTATGTACTACTCATCACAAGGCATTATGGGAAAAGGGGCATTGAGAAGCCACGAGAGCCTCTGTTGGATCTTGTTAAAATACTCAATATGCATTTGACCTACTAGATCTTGAAGAAAGCAAAAAAGGATTTTAGCAAGCCAGTATCTCCTCAATCTGCAGACCAACGAACTTGTTTCGGCGATTTTTGTCCTCAGTGCAGAGCAGAGCAATACTAGCTGGCTGTGTGGGAGGCATCAGGCGGCTCAGGAAGGGAAACATCTCTTAAAATAAATATGCAACAATAAAAGCAAAAAGGAAGGTGTATGTATCAGCATATTTTAAACTATGACAACAGCTGGTTTATTGGGTCTCTAATTTAAATCTTTGCAATCCTTGCTACTGATATTTTGCACCAGAACCAAGCTCAAGACATTAGCACAGTACTTGAACTAAGCTCACTAGAGACATCAATTGTAAAGTCAGGTTAACCCACTGCTAATCTTATACCATATGAAACTATACCTCTTAACAAAAGTAAAGGTATGCTTACCAATTATCATCGTATTATATAACCATCATCCTTATAATACTGATCAGACCATGATAAACATCCAGTATAACACAGGTGATATCTTAGAACTTTCTCTTATCTTCTCCATTACCCTACTATAATCCGCCATGATGATTTTACCCCACCATGGCTCATCATTCTTTTCAGCGCATCCTTACACTGTGCCCATGAAAATAATAATGTCACCTATGGTCCTGAATAAAAAGTATGTCCTATAATGTGCCTCTTTTTGTGACCCATACAGTAATAGTGTTGCTATACTGTTACAGTACCCTCTTTTACCCCACACAGTAAAAGTACCAGTAGTGACACTTCACACAGCAATAGCTTCCCTTTTGTGTCCTATACAGAAATAGTTTTTACTTTGAATTATGCTATGGTAATGCTGCCTCTTCAGTGCCCCCACACAAAGTAATAATGTACCTTTCTTGTTCCACAATCTTGGAGTTTCCTTAGTGTTCCTCACAATAGTGGTGTTTTTTTTTTTTTTTTGTTTCACCTACACACTAATATTGTCCATCTAGTCTCCCAGTAACAGCACCTTCCATAGTGCCTCTTCAGTGTTTAGTGCGCACCTACTGCCTCCTCAAGTTATTGGTACAGTCATGCTCCCTCATGGTGTAGGTATCTTTTTTATCCCCCCTCAGAGCATAGGTGCCCCAACTATATGTGCTCCCCACTTGCTCCATCATAGTTTCCATGCCCACTTTGTGCTCCAATCACATTATAGGTGACTTTGACCAATGAAGCAGGGACTCTACAGGCCTCTTCCAGCCTGTGCTACTGGCAGCTCTGTACTGGCAAGTGCGATGATGTCACGTAGTCGATTAGTGTGGAGCTTCTAATATAGCTCTATATGAGCAACATCCAGTCTACAACTCAGCTCCTTATAAGAGCTGTTCAGAGTAGGTTCACAAGAATAATCCCTCATAAACCCATGCAGATAGAGAGTTTGATAGTACAGGGTGGGCCATTCAATGTATACACCTAAAAAATTGGGAATGGTTGGTGATATCAACTTCCTGTTTGTGGCACATTAGTATATGGGAGGGGTAAAACTTTTCAAGATGGTTGTTGACCATGATGGCCATTTTGAAGTCGGCCATTTTGGATCCAACTTTTTTTTCCCCATGGGAAGAGGGTCATGTAACACATCAAACTTATTGAGAATTTCACAAGAAAAACAATGGTGTACTTGGTTTTAACATAACTTCTTTCATGAGTTACTTAAAAGTTTATGTCCACTTATAAAATGTGTTAAAAGTGCTGCCAATTGTGTTAGATTGTCAATGCAACCCTCTTCTCCCACTCTTTACACACTGATAGCAACACTGTAGAAGAAATTCTAGCACAGACTTTCAGTATCCGTTGTTTCAGATGCTGCACATCTCGTATCTTCACAGCATACACAATTTCCCAAAGATAAAAGAAATTTCAGATATCCAGGGGCATTGAGGTTTCCATTGATGAGGAGTGGCCCCACTATCACGAAATTTAGCAAGCAGTTTGCGAACTGTAGCATGGGTGATGGGGGGGTCTCATAGGGTGTCTTGCATTGAAATCTACTGCAATGACCCGGTACTGCGTTCACCAGACATCAACACAATTTCTATCCGCTCCTCATTAGTTAACCTTTGCAGTATGTCAATGGCTGCAAACAAAGAGAAACTTGTAAATAACTCATGAAAGAATAAATTTACGTTAAAACCAAGCACACAATTATTTTTCTTGTGAAATTCTCAATAAGTTTGATGTGTTACATGACCCTCTTCCCACTGGAAAAAATAAAGTTGGATCCAAAATGGTCAACTTCAAAATGACCGCATGATCAACACCCATCTTGAAAAGTTTTGCCACAAACAGAAAGTTGATATCACCAACCATTCCCATTTTATTTAGGTGTATCCATATAAATGGCCCACCCTGTATTTCAAGATAACATCTCTTAGAAAACCTTTAACCCCTTAAGCCGAACGCCTGAAAAGTAGTTAATGACCAGAACATTTTTTTTAGTTTTTGCCTCCTCGAGTTTCAACAGTTGTGACTTTTTTATTTTTTCAATGACGCAATTGGATGAGGTCTCGTTTTATTCAAGACAAGTTGTACATTATGGGGGAATAGTTTAAGTTCACTTATAAATTATTGCAGCATTTTTTAAAAAAAAAAAATTTTTTGTATTTTTTTTTTATAATTTTTTACACCATTCATATTTCACACTTAATAATGTGTTATGATTAATTCTACAGGTTATTATGGTCGGGTGGATACCTAATATGTGTAGGGTTTTTTTGTGTGTAATATATGCACAATTATTTTTTATTAAATATTTATTTTTATTTTATTCCTTTTTTTATTCATTTTTTTTTACACTTTTTTTTTTTTTACTTTCTTTTAAATCCCATGAGGGGAGAACTGTTTAACATTTTTTTATTTTTTTTATTTTAATGTATTAGCACATTCATATATGCTTATACATTATAATCTTTGTCTGTCTGACACAGGCAGTGATCAGGACAGCACACAGTGTGCCCTGGTCACTGGCTTGTTACACAGACAGCTCTGGGGCCACTCTAGGTCCCCAGGGCTGACTGTGCAACTGTTCCCCTTGCTCTGTCAGGTGACTGGGTGTTCTGATCACCCGACAGAGCAGGGGAACCCTTTGATTGCGCTGTGGTAATGATCCACTGCAATCAAAGGGTTAAAGCACCAGGATGCAGAGGTTTCCCCCGCTTCCCGGTGCTCGCAGGGGATGCTCTGTGATCAGGGCTGTGTAGTACAGCCCAGATCCCAGCGCAGCTGCGGCGCCCGAGTGCCGTAAACTCCGATGTCTGCAGTGACGCCAAAAGACGTCTCTGCAGACGAACAACCTGAAATGCCCGCCGTTAAAAGACGGTGGGCGGTCATTAAGGAGTTAAACATTTTCCACAAAATGTAGACTAAAATTACAAGTCTACAGCTCCTGGCCTCACTTGTGGATTTTTTATGAATGTTAGCTTCATATTCACTGTACACCAGTATGTGAAATAGACTCTGTCACCATAGAATCTTTAAATGTTACAAAAAATGGGCTGTCTATCACTGTTTTAATTCCCTTAGAACACAATTGGATAGACAGGTGATATTTAATGGAGAGTTTACTATTCCCATTGTATTCCACCCGACATTTCATTTTGTTTTGTGAACAAAAAGAAGAAAAAAAACGTTCAATAAGTTTCCTTTCTCCTCATCAACCTCCACAATTCCCTCTCATTACTTTTTAAGGGGCCAATACATTCAGTTTTAACCTTTTTACTATTCATATAATTAAAGTACATTTTATAGTTAGTTTCATTTTCTTTGGCAATGAGCTTCCTTCTCTTCAGCTTTGCTGCCCGCACCTGATATTTTTTACCCAAGTTATTTTTCTTTATAGCCTTTTAGTGATTCTTCACTGCTTGCCTTTTAGTACTTTAAATTATTTCTTGTTGTTATAAATTGCTTCTTTTAAATTTCTATTTATTCACTTCAGATTTTTTCCTCTGTCTGACCTTCTGCTCGCAATGAAATCTTGAGATGCTTTTAAAAATACCTACCTCAGTATCTGTAATCTTATTTGGAATAGAATTGTCAATCTGGCTAAGGGCATCTCTAAGCTCATTGAGGTTAACTTTATGAAGCTTAGTGATTGGGAGACCTCTCAACAAATTATCCTATAAAAAGACAATGGCAATATATTATAATATTGCCACTATTCCACTGCACCTCCTGTCAAACCAATTGGTTACTATTAAATCAGAAAGGTATTTTTTCTGGTTCTGAACCAGTTGCCAAAGATAATTGGGTAAAAAATATCTTTGCTAATAGACAAAAACCTATTTCTCTTGCATCCGTTCCAGGAACACAAAATGGGGTTAATCTCAACCTGCAAGCTGGTAGGACAAGCAGAATGTTTGATGAGCATGTCTATGGTATATCAATGCCCCTCAACTCTATCCACTTCTGTTTTTTCTGTCCTACGAGACATAGGGCAGGTGCATAGGTGTAACTTTAGGGGGGTACGGAGGGGACTGGTCCCTCCACTTTTTTCTGGGTGGGGGATGGTCCCCCCACTTTTTAGCCACTTCAATAAAAAATAATCCATATGAAAGTATGAGAATATGGTAAGTGTGGAGAGCAGAGCACAGAGGAGGAAGAAGTTAACCCCTTGCCTCCGATATTTCTGTGCATCTGGGGGGACAGAGTAGGTAGCAGCTTCAAGTGCAGAGTGAGAGCAGTGCTGGTCAGTAGCGCAGGAGTCAGCAGGGGCTGCTTCACCAATAAGAACACTACTCACAGTCCAGAACACTCAGTATCTGGGGCTATATCTTTCCCTCCCATTGTATACCACTTCCCCTATGCTCAGCCCTCATCAGAGACGAAGAGAAGCTCTTGCCGAATGCCAACTGCGCCAGACTACAGGAGACATGTAAGGAGGGGACAAGGGTGATAGGCACTGTGTGTTCATGTGAGTAGGGTATGTACTGTATATGTGAGATGTGTATATATTGTATGTACAGCCATGTGTCTAGCCATGTCACTTCTTCCCTGCACTTACGCACCGGGGAAAATGAAAGTGAATGGGGCTGTCCCCGCAGCATTTTAGAGGTATGGATTGGCCAGCGCATACTTCTAAAACACCCGTCATATAGCAGAGCGCACAGTATGCGCTGCTATACACTTGGTTAACACGCCTTAAGGGTAAATTCATGCAGAAGATATGGAAGCTGATTCCAGGGCGGATTCAGTGTTGGATCTGCCTCAGAACCGGTGTTCAATCCGACAGAAAACTGATTTACATTGTACCCTATGTAAAATCAGTGTCGTTGTTTAGATGACACTAATTTTACTCGAGTATTTTCTGCACGTACTGTCAGCGCCTAGACAGAATTCTTTGAGGCATTTTCCGCACTAACAGCACTAAAGGATAGGAGGCAGAAATCTGCCTCGGGCAGTCGGGCTCATTTGCTTGTAGGAATTCTGCGTTTGCAATCGCCGAATTTCCACCAAGCAAACAACACTGACAATGCTGAAAAGCCATCCTGTGAGCCCACCCTAAATGTGTCTGTGTTCAATATATGTATATATCACACACACAATTTCTGGGGTACTTTGTCTAATGTAGTTAGTCTCTGGGGTACAGAGTGTAATGTAATAGTCTCTGGGGTATGGTGTAATATAATCTCTGTTGTACTGTGTGCAATGTAATCTCTGTGGTACAGTGAGTAATGTTATCTCTTTTGTACAGTGTGTAATGTAATCTCTGAGGTACAGTGAGTAATGTAATATCTGGGATACGGTGTTTAATGTAATAATCTCTGGGATACAGTGAGTAATGTTATCTCTGTTGTACAGTGTGTAATGTAATCTCTGGGGTATGGGGTATAATGTAATCTCTGGGGTACGGATGTAATGTAATCTCTGGGGTACAGTGAGTAATGCAATATCTGGGATATGGTGTATAATGTAATAATCTCTGGGATACAGTGAGTAATGTAATCTCTGGGGTACGGTGAGTAATGTTATCTCTGATGTACAGTGTGTAATGTAATCTCTGGGGTACGGTGAATAGTGCAGTAATATCTGGGGTATAGTGTGTAAACTAATCTCTGGGATACAGTGAGTAATGTAGTCTCTGGGGTACTGTGTGTAATGTACTCTCTGGGGTATGGTGTAATGTAATCTCTGGGGTATAGTGTGTAATGTAATCTCTGGGGTATGGTGTAATGTAATTCTGGAGTACAGTGAGTAATGTAATTCATTTCTAGGGTTCAGTGTGTACTATAATACATTTTTGGGGTACAGTGAATTCTATTATTTCTTGAGTACAATGTGCAATTCATTTGTACAGTGCAGTTAGTAATGTAATTTTTGTCGCTACCATGTGTAATATAATTCATTTCTGGGGTGCAGTAAGTGATGTAATTTCTGGTGTATGGTATGCAATAAAATACATTTTGTGGTACTGTATGTGACATAAATTATTCCTAGGGGTACAGTGAGATTGGGTTCTTTTATTTTCCTCATTCTGGTGCGTGTAAACAAATTTAATGGAGTAGTGTTGGGGGATGGAAGGGGTTAAGTGAAATTTGCTGCATTGCACCACATTTTTTATTTCGATCTAGAAGGGGTAATATTGTCGGGGGCTGGTTCGGTTTCATTGCCAGGGCTGCTTTTTAGTCCCAGTACGGCTCTAAACTTCAGTAATTAGAGTGCCACCCATAACCTTATGGATTGCACCAAAAGTGTTTGCCATAAGGACTCTGCCTGGACCCACTGGGGGAGCTCACAGCACCCCTTCAGACCTTCTAGCTGGGTTAGAGGAGGCCACTTCACTGCAGGGAAAGGAGGGAGAGAAGGGAAGGGAGTGGAAATGATAGGGAAGGCGAGTGAAGGAGAGAGGGAGGGATAGGAAGATAGAGGATGAGAGGGAAAATTGGTCCCTCCCCACTTTTTGAACCAAAGTTACACCCCTGGGCAGGTGGATGTTCAGACTGTCTCCTTAAGATAAGTATATTTCTGTTATGTAGAGTTTAACTTCATGTTTTTGTGGTAAATTGGACAGTTTTAGCTTATTATCCCTGAATGCTATCACTATATAGTGCTACATGTTATGATTTTAATGGCTTAAACCTATAGTTACTGCAGTTCAATTCACATAATGTGGTTTCTGCTTTGCGTGTTATGTACTGGATAGTGAATGCATTTACAGACCTATGGTTGCTGCAATTTAATTCACATTTTCTGCTTGCAGGCTATATATTGAATAGCTATGTATTGCAAAATTATAGTTTTACTGCAGGCGTCTTTACTGGGTGTTCTGGTCTGCTGAATGCTATCATTGTTTAGCTTATGTCTTGCAATCTTACATTACTATGCCTAGTTACACAGGCTGTATTCTCTGTCCCTGCATGCTATGTTTTAATATCTCATACCTTTCCAAACAATAGTTGCTGCATTTTGGGTTTTTATATAACTAGAGATGGGGGAATTTCTCAAAAATTCGGTTTGGTCACTTCGCAAATTTTCAGACAAAAAGTACTTTGTCCCGAATTACTTCGGCACGAATCGCATTAAAAAACGGCTATTTCCAGGCTGCACAGCGCCTGCAGGGTGCTGTAGAACGTTGTGCATGCTTAAATATGCAGAGGGAGCTTGGTTTGGTATTCATACAATGTTGTGTTTTAGTATGACATGCAGATGAGTGCCGCCGCTCTTAGAATCGTTTCACTATAAAATTCCCTGGGCAAAACTGACCAAAAAACTCAAGCGGGAATGTAGCCTGATAAAGTCATTGCAGCGACAGCTGGAAAAAAACAAGCTGAGGGCTGAGGTGGCAACATCAGTGACAGAGTGTGGAGGTGATGGCGGCAGCCACAGCAGCATGAGATCAGACAGTGGCACAATGACATTCTGGAGGTGGCAAAACAGTAGTAGGCCACAGAGTGGCACAATGACAGAGAGTGGAGGTGACGGTGGCAGCAGCGTGAGGTCAGACAGTGGCACAATGAAATTCTGGAGGTGGCAAAAAACTGAAGTAGGCCACAGAGTGGCACAATGACAGAGAGTGGAGGTGACGGCGGCAGCAGCATGAGGTCAGACAGTGGCACAATGACATTCTGGAGGTGGCAAAAACTGAAGTAGGCCACAGAGTGGCACAATGACAGAGAGTGGAGGTGACGGCGGCAGCAGCATGAGGTCAGACAGTGGCACAATGACATTCTGTTGGTGGCAAAACAGTAGTAGGCCACAGAGTGGCACAATGACAGAGAGTGAAGGTGACGGTGGCAGCAGCATGAGGTCAGACAGTGGCACAATGACATTCTGGAGGTGTCAAAAACTGGAATAGGCCACAGAGTGGCACATTGACAGAGAGTGGAGGTGACAGCGGCAGGAGCAACAGCATGAGGTCAGAGAGTGGCACAATGACACAGTGTGGAGGTCACGGCAGCAGCCACAGCATCAGCTTGAGGTCAGAGAGTGTCACATTGACAGTCTGGAGGTGGGTGGCAATACCAGTCCCTGGTAAAGATGGTTGGTGGCAGATGGAGAAACTGTCAGCAGATGTGTGGCATCAGGCGGGTGGCGGCATCAGAATAGTGGCTGAGGCAGGTAGTTTGAACCCAGACTCATTTCTCACAGTTTGGATGAGGTGTCATGGCTGATGTAGTCTGACGCCTAAGGCATTGGTGTGTGGGAATCCTGGCCGATTCACGCCTGATTCATCTTGACAAAGGTCAGTCGTTCCACATTTCCCGTGGACAAGCGGGTTCTCCTTGGGGTAACGATGGCCCCCGCCGCACTGAACACCCGCTCTGATGCCACACTACTGGCCGGGCAGGACAGCTTCTCCACTGCAAACTCGGCAAGATGCGGCCACACATCCAGTTTGGCTGCCCAGTAGTCCAGCGGATCTTCTAACTGGGGTGGCAGAGTGCTGTCCAAGTAGGCCACCACCTGTTGGTTCAGGGTCTGCTCCAGGTCCTGCTGCTGCTGGCGACTGCCCTCCTCACTAGGCGGGTGAAGGAAGCTGCTCATCAGTGACTCCAGACTTAGGTTGCTGCTGATGGAGCTGGTATTGCTCTACCCCCCCACCTTCCTCCAGCAGCCGCGGTAGTAGTACGTGAGCGCTGAAGAACCCCCCGGTCAGACCTGTCAGAGGAGGGACGATGCCGCACATAGGCAGCGGCCAACTGACTACGGAGGATTTTCCTATAGTATTTGAGTTTGTCCTCCCTTTCAATAGCTTGGAAAAAGGCTCTCATTTTGGACCGGTAGCGAGGGTCCAATAGGGTGGAGAGCCAGAAGTCATCCCTCTGCCGGATGCTGACTATTCGGCTGTCACTAGCCAGGCAAATCAGCATGCTGCGGACCATCTGCACAAGTGACTCCGAGGGGCTCCCTGCCTCCATCTCCACTGTATACTGCCACGGTGCTTGCAGGTCATCTGCCTTGTCTTCCTCCTCTCTTATCACCTGGGTAGAAAATACACTCATTTCACCAGACAATGCTTCTGCTCCAATGTCCTCCTCCTTCTCCATTTCAGTCCCCACCGGACTCATGTGGCGGATGATGTAGTCGCCACGTCTCCAGTCCCATGCCCAGACAGATTTTTCAGCATCTGTTCCAGGACATGAAGCAGTGGAATGATGTTATTCATCTCGTAGTCCTGGCGACTGACAAATAACGTGGCCTCCTCGAATGGCCTCAACAAACGGCAGGTGTCACGCATGAGCGGCCACTGGCTGACATCAAAGTTACACAGGGGAGTACTCCTGTCCGCCTGGATCATCAAAAAATCGTTAATGGCCTTTCTCTGTTCATACAGTCGGTCCAAAATGTGCAGGCTGGAATTCCAACGGGTAGAAGCATCGCATATCAGAGTGTGTTGGGGGAGGCCGTTCTGCAACTCGAGGAGGGTGTTCCTGGCTTTGTAGGAATGGATGAAGTGCATGCACAATTTCCTGGCCATTTTCAGAATCTTCTGAGGATCTGCGGAAGACTTCAGGAACCTTTTCACAACCAGATTGAACACATGCGCCATGCAGGGCGCATGGACCATCCCTCCTCGGTGCAGCGCAGACACCATGTTCCTCCCATTGTCCGTCACCATGGTTCCGATTTGCAGTTGGCGCAGAAAAAGCCACACATCGATTTCTTGCTGTATGACGCGGAGCAGTTCCTCCCCTGTGTGACTTCGTTCGCCGAGGCAAGCCAGGTGTAGAACTGCGTGACACCGCTGTGCCCTACACATGTGGTATGATGGAGCAGTACTTTTGGAGGCTGAGATGGTGGTGGTGGTGGAGGAGGAGGAGGTGGACATTGGCGCAGGAGCCGCTGTTTGACAAAGTGGAGGAGAAAGCGGCGTCTCCTGTCCAAGTTGTTGGTGTGCCTGGGCCGGAAGCACATTCACCCAGTGGGCCGTAAAGGACATGTACTGGCCCTGACCGTAGTTACAGCTCCAGACGTCCGCGCTGCCGTGCACCTTGGAAAAAAACGATAAGCTCAAGGACTGGCCCACCTTCTGTTCTACATATTTATGAAGTGCTGGTACTGCCTTTTTGGAAAATAAATTACGGCTTGGAACTCGCCATTAGTTCTCTGAACAGTGCAGTGTCCACCATTTGGAAAGGGAGGGACTGCAGTACCAACAACTTGGACAGGAGCACGGTCCGCTGCTGCACCTTAGGATGGTTGGACGCATACTGTTGTCTCTTTGCAATCGCCTCGCTAAACGACTGCTGGCGCCATGAGTAGCGAAGAGCAGGAGCATCTGGACCAGGAGATGATGGCAAAGAGAAACAGCTCCCTTCTGCAGAGGTGGTGGAGCCTTGACTGGCTGCAATGGCATGCGTGCCACTGGCCGCTGCCACTGCTGTGGCTGCGGCAGCAGGATGGACCACCACATTTGAGCCACGTTTCTCCCAGGTCACCGGATGGTGACGCTGCATGTGTTGACGCAGGGCCGTGGTGCCAACGTTAGCTCCTTGGCCACACTTCACTTTCTGCCCACAGATTCTACATATACCCATATTCGGCTCCTCCAGTGTCTTAGCAAAGAACTGCCACACCGCCGAGTATCGGATTTTACCGCCAACGCTCCGCACTGAGTGACTACTACAGCCAGTGCCTCGCTGAGTCCCTGTGCCGCTACCTTCTTGGACCTGCAAAGCAGGTTTTTTACCCCATGGCCACTTGGCTCCCGACCTCACACTGCTGCTACCCAGCTGACTCACGGCAACACAACCAACTTGCTGGCTGCGCCGCTGCCTGACGCGCAAGCTGACGCCCTCTTCTCCTGATGATGATGAAGCCCTTGCCTCACCCGGCTCCCAAGTGCGGTCGGCTACATCATCATCTATTTGTGTTTCATCGTCACTGCTGTCCTCATCACCGGTCTTGGTATGCAGAGGCTGAACCCTCACAACATGACCTCCCATGCCACTCTCAACATCTATACTTTGCCGCCTACTGCAAGAAGCAGGGGATATCGGCCCCATTTCTTCGCTGCCAAGTAGCTGCTGACTGCCCTCCTCAAATTGTTCATCCTCGCTATATAGTGGCGCTGAGCCCAGACCACATAGTAGATCTCTGGCTGAGGGAACCGGATGGGACAGAGGCGGGTTGAGGACAGGTGAGGGCCGCTGACCCGCTCCCGGGCCATGCCAACTAAGGGTTGTGTCTGACGTTCCCACCGACTCTTGGCTGGGGTTGTCAGATGTCATCTGGGAGGAAGTGGATGACCTAGTCAACCAATCAAGAACCCTTTGGTTGCTAGATGACAGCGGCAGTTGTGGCCTCACCAAGTGACCCCTGCTGCGACGTGTCCTTGCTGTGCTGCGACCTGGGCCTGGAATGTTTGTGCCTCTGCCACTCGCAGGTGAAGAGCCTGCCACCTCTCTGTCTGACATACTGTTTGTTCTAAAATGTACAGACACTGTTTGATGAAGATATCTGTATATGATAAATACACACCCTGTATTTGATTCCAAATGAACCCAGTAACAAGCTTGGGTAACCCTTGGATATAAATTGCGCTCCACAAATGGGCAGGAAAAATTGACTTGTATGTGCAGTTTAAAAACTCTGTGTATTTTACTAAATGTAAAAGCACAAAAAGGCTTAGTTAACCTTCGGATATGAATTATGCTACAGAATTTCTTCTGTGGCGGTGAAAAAGAAAGTTTCTTTAATGAATACAACTGCAGAAAAATACTTAGTTAACCCCTGGATGTAAATTGCGCCAAACAATTGAGCTTTGTATCGTGTTACAATGCCGTGTTTTTTACGCTACACAACAAGAGAAAAAAAATTTAATTAACCTTCGCTTGTGAATTATGCTACAGGAAAAATGTATTTTTTGGTGGTGAAAGACGGTTTATTTTAGTCACCACAGCAGCAAAACAACGCTTAATTAACCCCTTGATGTTAATTGCACTAAACAATTGAGCAACCACAAACTACCAGCTTTGTAGTGTGTTACAATGGCGTGTTTTTTATGCTACACAACAAGAGAAAAAATTTTAATTAACCTTCGCTTGTGAACTATGCTACAGGAAAAATGTATTTTTTGGCGGTGAAAAAGACGGTTTCTTTTAATCACCAAAGCAGCAGAACAACGCTTAATTAACCCCTGGATGTGAATTGCGCAAAAGAATTCAGCAGCCAAAAATTTTGTGGTATTTGTTTTGTAAAAACACTGTTTCTTTAAATGAATACAACAGGAACAGGCTTAGATCCCCCTTGGATATTCAATGTGCTGTGAGCAGATAGCATTAAAATGTATATGCAGCTGCACTGGACGCACACTGGACTTCAGTTCCAATACCCCACAAAATCAGAAATAGAACGTTAAGAGAAGCAGTCTCTGAGACAAGCTGAGACACCCCCCAAATATCGCTGTATACAAATTAGTTCTTCATTAAGAGCTATTACAAGCAGCTGCGGCAGCACCTACCCTAATCCGTACAGTGAGATGAGTGTGAGCTGCCAGCGTCGCGCCCGGATTTATATAGTGCGGTGACGTCACAGAATCCCGCCGGTCTCTGATTGGCTTCATCTATGCACATGTCATGCAGGCTATGCCCTTCTTCGTCCCAGAGTGCTTTGCCCCATGTAACGCCATGTGCTCGCAGCCATTTTATAAATCAAAAGCACACTTCGTTCACCCGAAGTACCCCAAACTTCGACTTCGTTCAGAACCGAAGTTTTACTGAAATTCTAAACGAATTCCACTTTGTTAGAATCAATTCGCCCGTCTCTATATATAACTGTATCTTCTGGCTACGGTGAAGGTCCATTTTTTTCTGCTTGCTTCAGTGAAACTAAAAGCTTGTTTTTGCTCCCCCGTCTCTCTGTTTTTGCTCCTTCTGTCTCTCTGTTTTTGCTCCTTCTGTCTCTCTGTTCTCAATTAGTAAACACTAAGGGCGACAGAAGTCTTCAGCCCGACATTAGGCGCAGCCTCATTCGCAATAGTTTAAAACATCCCATTTGCCGGTATCAGGTGCATTACAGAGCTCCCGTGGCACTTTGTAATGCGGCTGATTTTGGGGGGCGCGCGGGAGGCGGGGCGCTCTAGAACCGTACAAAGCTATAGATTTATAGCTTTGTGAAGGCAAATCCAGACACATTACTGCTGAAACAGGTAAACCACTTTTAAAGTGGTTTACCTGAGCAAGAATTGAAGTTTATGCGCTAGGATGCGCCTGATTTATGCACACAGTAGAGCGGGTTCATAAATCAGGCACATTCTATACTATTATTATGCGCATAAAATTGGCATTTAAACACCAAAAATCATACGTCGCCCTAAATTTCTCCTGTTCACACTTTTGCCTTGCTATGCATTTTTTATATTCTTGCCGTTGTTACTGCTGATGTTTTAAATATTTAAATATATATATATATATATATATATAGTGCCTTGTGAAAGTATTCGGCCTCCTTTAACTTTTCAACCTTTCTCCACATTTCAGTCTTCAAATATAAAGATAGGAGATTTTAATTTTTTTGTCAAGAATCAGCAACAAGTGGGACAGAATTGTGAAATGGAACAAAATTTATTGTATATTTTAAACTTTTGTAAAAAATAAAATACTGAAAAGTGGGGCGTCCAAAATTATTCGGCCCCCTTAAGTTAATACTTTGTAGCGCCACCTTTTGCTGCGATTACAGCTGCAAGTCGCTTGTGGTATGTCTCTATCAGTTTTGCACATCGAGAGACTGAAATTCTTGTCCATTCTTCCTTTGGAAAACAGCTGGAGCTCAGTGAGGTTGGATGGAGAGCGTTTGTGAAAAGCAGTTTTCAGCTCTTTCCACAGATTCTCGATTGAATTCAGGTCTGGTCTTTGACTTAGCCATTCTAACACCTGGATACGTTTATTTGTGAACCATTCCATTGTAGATTTTATGTTTGGAATCATTGTCTTGCTGGAAGATAAATCTCCGTCCCAGTCTCAGGTTTTCTTCCAGAATGGTACTTTATTTGGCTCCATCTATCTTCCCATCAATATTAACCATCTTCCCTGTCCCTGCTGAAGAAAAGCAGGCCCAAACCATGATGCTGTCACCACCATGTTTGACAGTGGGGATGGTGTGTTCAGGGTAATGAGCTGTGTTGCTTTTACGCCAAACATATTATTTAGCATTGTGGCCAAAAGGTTAGATTTTGGTTTCGTCTGACTAGAGCACCTTCTTCCAAATGTTTGGTGTCTCCCAGGTGGCTTGTGGCAAACTTTAAACAAGACTTTTTATGGATATCTTTGAGAAATGGCTTTCTTCTTGCCACTTTTCCATAAAGGCTAGATTTTTGCAGTGTACAACTGATTGTTGTCCTATGGACATCCAGAGTGATCATGGGCCTCTTGGCTGCATCTCTGATTAGTCTTCTCCTCGTTTGAGATGAAAGTTTAGAGGGATGGCCGGGTCTTGGTAGATTTGCAGTAGTCTGATACTCCTTCCATTTTAATATGATCGCTTGCACAGTGCTCCTTGGGATGTTTAAAGTTTGGGAAAACTTTTTGTATCCAAATCCAGCTTTAAACTTCTCCACAACAGTATCACGGACATGCCTGGTGTGTTCCTTGGTCTTCATGATGCTCGCTGCGCTTTAAACAGAACCTTGAGACTATCACAGACCAGGTGCATTTATACGGAGACGTGATTACACATAAGCAGATTATATTTATCATCATCAGTCATTTAGGACAACATTGGATCATTCAGAGATCCTCACTGAACTTCTGGAGTGACTTTGCTGCACTGAAAGTAAATGAGCTGAATAATACAGCACACTAAAATTTTAAGTATTTTTTTTTTTTTTACAAAAGTTTAAAATATCCAATAAATTTCGTTCCACTTCACAATTGTGTCCCACTTGTTGTTGATTCTTCAAATTTTTTTTATTATGTATATATATGTATATATAATGTGTGTGTGTTTCAGGTACCTCAGCCTGACCACAACTGCAGAGAGACCTTTTTCCCTAATGATGACATCTATCCTCCTTAGGTGCAAAGTAATGCACTATATCCAGTGTGCCTGGCATGATGTTGCACTATTTTCTCTAAAGCTGAGTCTATCTCAGCTGTATTGTACTAATATAGTTACTATTGTAGCTGTCTATTACTATACACCTCTATAGCCGCTCCTCCTAGTGTTTTTCATTGCAGATACACCACAGGAGTTCGACTCCTCGCCTGTCGAGACTGTGATACACCTCTGCTGGATGGCTTTAAAGGCGTAAATTGTCAAAGCTGTGCTTCTCTCAAACCCTCTTCCAGCTCACCTTCATCAAGAGACATTGTGATCTGGGTGAAAGATTTTGTACAGACATCTATTAATGAACTCAAGCAAGAGCGATAGCGCTGCTTCAAGTAGAAGTTAGCCCTCAGACCTCAAGATTATAAATTAAGTTGCTGTATCATCTGAAAAAGAAGATGAGGGTCGGTACTGTTTGGATATAATGCCTAAGCTCAATCAGGAAATCCGGTTAGAAGACCTGGAGTTCCCCCAGAGGAAGAAGCCGGACTCCACCTCTAGAGGGTCCATGGCTTTCAAAGCAGATGTCTTCCTCTCAGCTATTATGTATTTAAAGCACCTGGAAAACTTCTGTCCTTTTATAGACGGTTTAAAGAGCGCATAAGGAGAGTTAGTAAAGTTAGAAATTGATGAAAGATGAGAGAAGACCAGATCAAGAGAGTTTCCATCTTTGTGGGTTCGGGAATCTGTAATTTGAGAGAAACCAAGGGAAAGTGAAAGAAACTGAGAGGCAGAGGGGAATAAGGGGTCGTCAATGGGGATGTTGAACTCACCCATGATAAGAGTGGGTATTTTATTAGAGAGGAAATAAGGGAGCCATGCGACAAAATGATCCAGAAACTAGTGGGTTGAGCTGGGGGGTCTGAATGCAACTACCACAGTGGCTGAAAAAATCTGAGAATGTGGACCTCAAAGAAGGGAAATGTGAGGAAGGGTGCAGGAGGAGTGTGGTGAGAGAAGTATGCAGACTCCTCCACCCTGTCTGTTCTTAGGTCCAGGGGTGTGGGTGAATTGTAGTCCGCCATAGGTGAGAGCAGCAAGGGAAGCAGTGTCAGATTGCTGAAGCCAAGCTTCTGTGAGAGCTAGCAGGTTGAGGGAGTTAGAGAGGAAAAGGTCATGAACAGCAGTGAGTTTGTTACAGACAGAATGGGCAAAACTGGCAATTAAAATACTGGCATGGCAGACCCAGGTCTAACAGACCTGATGTCTCCAATATATAGTGTGAGCAAATCACTGATTACAATCCGTGAATCCAGGTTGACATAAATGGGTAGAATTACAAGGATAGGTAGAGGAAAGACTTCAAAGATATTTGGTGTATATCCTTTGCTAAACACAGAAACAGGACACAGAAATATAACAGAAGCTATGATGAATTGCTGGTACTTGTAGTACAGCGGGACTTAACATAAAACACCGGACAATGAAAATAACAGAAGCTAGGATGATTTTCTGGCACTTGTAGTACTGTAGGATATACCTGTGAAGAAAAACAAAGGTGATCAGATGGGAGCAGAGGCAATGATGAGTGTTCTATCAGGCTGTCATATTTCATCACTTAAAAAGCTATCAATTAAAATACTGGCATAGCAGACCCATGATGACAGATCTATTGTTCTCCTGATACAGATGTGGGAAAGATAAACATGATACATAACGTACCATGATATTGGGCAAAGTAAGTTATCTAGTTATCTCAAGTGTTTAAATACCTTTATTTTTGATGTAAGATAAACAATATGATTTCACCAGTTAAACTTTATTCCATAACACAAAGACGTGTGTATAACCATCAGCACATTACTTTCATTTATATTCTTAAAGAAGCTTTAATAATATGGACACAAAAAACATAAAATACAACCGAGATCCATGATTACAAACATTTACAAACTGCTCACAATTCAATTCCAACCTACATAAAAAGAGACAAGAAGAAAAACACACAGAGGAACAGGAAAATTGTAATGAAAGAGGCTATATACAAGTTCATTGGATCAAAACCGCACACATCAGTTCATTGACAAAAACATGAAAAAAAATCCTACCAAATCAGTAATGGACTGTCCCTGGTATGTAACAGAGTTAGTGCCAGTAGTCCAAAGAAAGAAATAGTTACATAAATATTGCAAATTCCCCCGATGATATCCATGTTCAGTCTTAGGCCTACATTGTCAAGAAATGAAGCTTCAGGTGGTGCAAAGTTAATCTTTGCTACATCTGTAGACAAACTTGGCCTAAAACAGACAAGACAACGACAAGAACAAAAGAGCAAAAAATTAAGGAGAAAAATTGCAGACTCAACAACATGGCATATACTCTAGGTGTTTGTAAATCTTTGTAGACTACACAAGTTAAGTCGTGAGGTGCTTAGTTGTGTATGATTCTGGGAAAATTGAATGACAACAAATTATTATAAAGTCTGAATTTTGTAACCATGTTAGATTGTGACTGCATTCCAATAGTTCTAAACATGTCTATATTATTATGCAATGATACTTCTTTTTGTCTTGTATTATAATTACTATAATTAATGTAGGTTGGTTGCTTGTATAGGACTTGAAAAAAAGTTGCATGAAACATAAGGGAACTGATTTAGCAATCATAGTGATTGAATCTCAGTAATCTGAGAAAAAATATAGCTAAGAAATAAATGAAAGCATGAGCATCCTTTTGGCACACCAAGGGCCTTTATGCTTCTTTATACATTTTCTTTTTCTAGAGGGATACAGTATAGTAATGTGTCCAGTGCAATATATTTTTTTTATAACTAGAGTCAGTGGCAGATGTAGTCCACTGCACACCTACAAAATGGAATAGATTACAAGTAGTGTTGAGCGATTATTATCGACAAAGTTGAAATCGGCACAGTTTTTAAGTTGATCGAAATTTTTAGATCATACAATAATTTAGGTTAAAATCTGTGCATCATCTATTTTCGGCGCTTCCTGTCATTTTGGCGGCCAGCAAATCAGCTTACAGAATAGAGCAGGGTGAGATGTGTGTGCGACGTCATGACTGGGATGTGTATGGTTGCGATTGACTGGAAAAATCACATGACCTAGTTTTACATAGAACAGCCCTTCCTGTTCATGATCAGTGTCTCTTAGCGTCTCATAGCAGTAGGACGTGCGCTCTGCCTGTGTCCAACCGGCTCAGCGAAATTATTCTATTTCTTCAAAGAGAAATCTCTACGGTTAGCTGTGATCCTTACAACTTAGTTAGATCAGAGATTGGAAGATTTTATGTAGTTAGGTAGAGAATTTTAAAGGAGCATCTACCGCTGTAAAGTCACGGAGGGGAGCGGGGGCCCGCGGGGGAACACAGACAAGCTCTATAAAGAATACTGGATAAAGTTCAACCAAGACTTAGTGTAGACATTGCACTGCAATAGCTTTATTATTAACAGTTTTCTATTGAAATATTTCCTGGATATTGGGCAGCCTGAACTTATATTAGGATACACATCTTTTCTAGTAACTGCAGGTCTCTTTGTTAGGTGCAAAACTCCACTTTTATTATCAATATACATTTCAGATAGGTGTTCTTTTTCAATTTTGCCTATTCCAGCTTTGTTGATATAGCCACCTTGCAGTTAAATTAGAATCCAGCAATTTTGTAGTCAGCACAGGTTGATAGGTGCCAAAAATACCTTTTATTATCTGAATACATTACAGATACGTGTTTTTTCACCTTTTGCGCACTACAGCTTTGTTCATTGAGGGGTAGTGTCAGTACGGGTTCCGCCTCAAAAAGGGAGAGGGCGGTCGCAGAAGTCCGCTGATATGATTCCGCCAGCCACGGTCAGCGCAAACCCCGCTCCTCGCTTATCGCCGTCAAAAAGGTCCAGGACCTCTCAAGCCTGGGCCTTCTTTGAGCAAGCCTCTGATTCACCCAGCGATGTCATATGCCGCCTTTGCCGTAAACGCATAAGTAGAGGCAAGAACCTTAGGTGGTTAACCACCACCAACATGTCTAGTCACATGCAGCGAATGCATGAGTTGAAATGGAGGCAACACTTGGCCAAAAAAGGCCAGACTGACGCTGGGCCTCCAACCACTGTCACACCCTCTGTCTCCGCCTCCTCCTCCTCCTCCACCACCACCAAGCGTTCCTCAGCTGCCCATGTCTCTCAGAGTCATGATCAGGGATCAGCCTCCGCTTCAGCCTCCACCGTCGCCCGAGTACCACCAGCACCACCAGAGACCCATCCTACCCCTTCTCCTCCCGCCAGTTTGATGACCTGCATGCCGTACAGCGGCCAGTCTAGCAGCCAGCCTTCTGTCTTCCAGGTTTGGGAGCAGAAGAAACACTTTAACCCAAACCATCCCAAAGCCAAAAGCCTGAATGTCGGCATTGCCAGGCTTTTGGCCTTGGAAATGTTGCCTTTCTATCTGGTGGACACAGATGGGTTCCGTCACGTCGTGGCCCTTGCCTGCCCCCAATACCAGATGTCGAGCAGGCATTTTCTTTGCCAGAAAAGCCGTCCTGGCCCTGGCCAGCCACGTGTCATCTAAAATTTCAAGCGCGTTGTCTGCATCTGTGTCCGGAAAAGTCCATCTGACCACCGACACATAGACTAGTAAGCACGGCCAAGGCCGATATATCTCTGTGACAGCTCACTGGGTGAGCTGGGTGGATGTCTCTGGGGGTGACGGTGGCTCTCAGGCTCGGCGCACGCTCTTCAAAACCGCAGTGATGGTGCAGGGTTCTTTCCCCCAAGGTCCTCTGGTGGCATCACGTGCCCAGAGAAACCAGGCCGTGTTGAAATTAATCTGTCTTGGAGACCGTCCACACACAGGTCAGGAGCTGTGGATGGCTTTCCGCAACGAGACCGAGCGCTGGCTGGGTGCCAATAACCTTGTGCCAGGCAAGGTGGTGTGCGATAACGGGCGAAATCTGCTGGCGGGGTCCAGGGCTAGTGCAAGGTGGCGCATCAGCTCTCAGGGTGCATCATCTCAGGCAAGTCAGGGCTGTGTTGAAGCTGTGCCGGAGGAAGCGGAGGAGGAGGAGGAGGTATTCCTAGACAACGACGTTACCGACGTCCCTGCCTTGGAAAGAGGTTGGCGCGAATTTGAGGCGGAGGAGGAAGATGAGGAAGATCAGTTTGCTAGTGCCCCTCGACCCAGAGGCTTGGGAAATCAAGGCTCCATCTCTCACATGAGTGCTTGGATGCTCCATTTCCTCCAACATGATCCTCGCATTAAGGCCATCAAAATGAACAACAGTTACTGGGGGGCCACCCTCCTGGATCCCCGGTCCCAAAAAAAAAAACTCAGCTTTTTCCCTTTCCACCCAATAGAGAAAAAATTTTCGGGAAAAGGAGACCTTGCGGGTTTAAATAAAACGGGAAAGACACCCTGTTGCGTCGCTTAAACTTTCCCCCAAAATGTCACGGTGGAACAACATCAGCGATGGACAGCAGTAAAGTCCCCAAGGGAACCGAAGCGGCAGCAGCGGCCCAAGGGACAAAAGGGGCCAAGGGGTGCCCCTCGGGCAATTTTTATTTCCCAAACCTCCCCCAAATTGCATCCCAATGCGGGGAAAAACACCCAACACCAGGGGCCCAGTTTAAAATTCATCCCGCCCAACACCAAATTTTTTTGAAATTTTGTTCCGGACCCAATGGGAATTTTTGGGTACCCCAAAAGGGACAAAATTGGCCCAAAGGCTCCTCTTTCACGCCATAGAGGTTTTGTCCTGCCCAGCAGCCGGCGTCATATCGAGCGGACCTTCAGCAAAACGGAGGAGCCCTTTTACAAAAAACCCCATCCGGTTTCCAGTTTAATTTGGATCTTTTTTGATTTTCAAAAAGGGAGGGAAACAGGCATGGATCTCTGATGATGTTGGGGGCCCCAAAATTGCCGAGGTCACCATTATTTGCCGGGTTATTTCCATTCCTCTTCAAACAGAAATGGTTTTCTTGAAAACTTTTTTTTAAAATTTTCATTTTTACTGCAATTTTTTTTTCTTTTTCCCCAAAAGTTTATTTTGCTGGTTTTGGGTGTGGGAGACGGTTTAAAAAAAAACAAAACAAAAAGGTTTCAAAAAAGGAAAAACCCCGTATTCCATTTTCCACTTTATCCCCTTTTGAAAAATTTTTGGGATTGTCCCAAAGATTTTTTAGGTCATGGGTTTGGTGAGATACAGCTATTTAAATTTTGGTCCTTTGGAACAGAAATGTGGCTTTTTTAAATGGGATTTCTTCCTCACCCAAAAAATTTTTTAAAAGTGGTTGAGAAAGTCATATTTATAATTTTTTGGGGTCCCCGGGTTGCTGTGAGATACAGCAATAAAACAGGTCCTTTGGAACAGAAAAGTGACTTTTTAAGTGGCATTTTTTTCCCTCACAAATTTTTTAACAAAGGCGAAAAAGGGCATTTTTTTAATTTTTTGGGCCCGGGTGCTTTGAAAAATGGCAGCAATTTCTACGGTTCCCCCATTATAAAAAAATTTTGTTTTTTAACAGAAATTTTGTTTTTCACAAAATTTTTCCAAAATGTGGCTCAAGGGGTTTGTTTGAAATTTTTGGGGGCCTTTTGCTGGGGACATTCAGCTATTCACAAATCCCCAGTAAAAAAAATTTTTTTTCCCAACCCGGGCATTTTTTCTTCACAATTGGTCCCCCAAAGGGGGCTTTTAAGGGGCTTTCTTTGAAAAATTTTTTTTTTGGGGATTTTGCTGTGCAAAGCGCTATTTCAAAAGGTCCTATTTTAAAAAAAAATGTTTCTAACAGGGCATTTTTTTCTTCACAATTTGTCAAAAGTGGCTCAAAGGGGGATGGTGCTGTCCCGAAACAGGAATAGGGAGGGCACTGTTAATGGGCCATTTTGCAAAATACTTTTTTTTTTGCAAGATCTTTTTAAAATAGGGTATCAATCCCCCGTATTGGACAAAACCCCTTTTAAAACAAAAAAAAAGAGAAAAAAAAGACATGGTTTGGATTCCACCCTTTTTTAAAAATGTGTTTTCTAGAAATTAACTACAAAAAAAACTTCATGTACAAAATAGCTGTAAAAAAATTTTCTCCCTTTTTCCCGATTTTTAACTTGGGCAAGAGGTTTTTGGGGCTAGTGTGGCCGGGCAGGAAGTCAAGTCCCCCGGAATAAAATGGGTTGAAAGGGGCCCTTTTCCACATTTTTTAATTGGGGCATTTCGGGTGGGGCCCCTGCGTCCCCGGACAGGGGAAAATAATGTCCAGTGAAAATAAAATGGGGTTGAAAAACTCCTTTTCCGGACTTTTTAAAATGGGGTCATCAGGTTTTGGGCTCATGTGTGGGGCCCCGGGCAGGGATAGCAATTCCTGAAACTAAAAAGGTGGTTAAAGACTCCTTTTTCCGGCACTTTTTAAAATTGGGGTCATGAGGTTTGGGGCCCCTTTTGTGGCCCAGGAAAAGGTATAGTAAATGTCCAGTAAAAACTAAAATGGGGGGTTGAAAAAGGGACCCCCTTTTTTCCGGCATTTTTTTAATCTGGGGCCCAGGGCAGGTTTGGGGCTCATGCTGTGGCCCGGGACAGGATTTCTTTTTCCCCAGTGAAACAAAAAAGGTGGTTGTAAGACCCCTTTTTCCCGGCATTTTTTAAATCGGGGGGGTCTTTGCAGGTTTGGGGCTCATGCGGGCTTTCCAGGGACAGGGATATTCAATGTCCAGTTCAAGAAAAAATGATGGTTCAAATCTTTAATCCCCTTCTGGCATTTTTTAATTTGTGGGTATGCGGGTTTAAAAGGGTCATTTTTTTGGTGCAAGAGGGGGATAGTAATGGTCTGTGATTTTTTTTCTTTGGTTTTTAAAACCAAAATTTGTTGCCAAAGATGTAGCAGGGTATCCATTTGACTTTTTGGGGATTTTTTTTTTCCCGGGTTTCCCCAAAGCCCTGTTGGGTGTAAAAATGAAGGTTTTTGTTGCTCCCCCCATGATTTTAAATTGGTCATCGATCATAATCTCCCCATCGACCATCGAATATTTTGTCGATAAAAGGGTCGCCTATCGCCCAAATCATCGATGTCGAGGCCAACGTAATCGCTAAACACTAATTACAAGAAATGCCCGGGGGGAACCGGAACTTTCCCGGGGCCCCGGGGGGAAAGCTGTCCCCAGGTCCCCTTTTCCCCAAAAGTTTCAGCTCCTGCCCCCGTTGTATGGCATAATCAGGGGCTCCTGCAGGGGCACCCCCCCTCCGGACAGCCAGCTTGGACTAAAGTTTCAGGGGAAAGCTCAGTCGGGTCAAAGAGGGGGGGGGAGGTGCGCCTTGGGGCACGGCAGTGTGCAGGAGCTCAGGAATAAAAGCTGCCTGTGTTCTTTTTTCCCTCCCTCCTCTGTGCCCGGCTGTTTGGGAAAACCCCATGCTGAGACGTGCCCGGAGATCATTTTTATTTTTTGTGTATGTATATGTGTGTATAAATTGGGGGTTTTATGTGTCGCATGTGTTTCACATGGATTTGCATAAGTGTACATTACTGTGGGTTTTCATGGCCCGACTATTTTTGGGACATGAGGGGTCATATGTGTACCCTTAGTGTTGGGATGTTGTAATGAGTTTTTGTACTTTTCTGCATGGTTTTCATGGGCTGGTTTACATGGGTGTCTGGCCCCTGTGCGGGGTGTGTCTTTGGGGTATGACTGGCGGTGCGGAAAGTGTCTGGGGTTTCAAATAATTTTTTTCCCCTTATCCTTTTCAGAAAAATTGAAAAATTTTCCTTTTTTTTATGGGTGGGGGGGGGGGGGTGCATTGAAAGGTTCGCTATGGGGCCCTGCCATTTCTAGTTACTCCCCTGATCAGGGAGTACTTCCAGTGTATACCTCCAACATGCCTAAACAATTAGATGTGACTAAAGAGGGTTTAAAAAGGGGGGGAAAACTGCAGGGAGGGGGTATTGTTTTGGGGGCTTACAAACAGTGCAGGGTTTTTGGTAAAGCAAATCAAAAAAATTTTTTTTACCAGTAAACTTCTTTCAGTTATCTGAAAGAAGCTTTTGAAAGGTGTTACAAGTGAGTTATCATTTACTGTGTTTAGAATCCACAAAACTTCAAATACAGTAATGGATTACCGCCCTTTTAACACCTTGCAAAAAAATTTTTGATAACGGAAAAAAGTTTTTTGGTAATAAAGGCAGTTTAATTGCTGTGCTGTAATGCAAATGAAAAAAAAATGCACCAAAACAGCCACGAAATGTGAAAGCACCCTAATGGAGTTACCACCCCCAGAGAATAAAAAGTGAATCCTTGCTGTTGTGCTATCACTGCTAACAGAGGAAAATAAACATGAACAAGTTTAGATGAAAAGAGTATAAACTGTTATATCAATACACTTTAAAAACAAAAAGAAAAAAAAAGGAGAACAATCATCGATAAGTTGTTAATATTTGAAAACTATGTACCCACATTTGTTGTCATTGTCTAAAAGTTAACTTAAGCAATTTAAAATGATCCAGGCTTTTCATCTTTAGACCTGTCTAGTTTTTTAGACCAACTATTAGTTGTCGTACTTTTAATGTCAGTAATTTGATGTGTTTGTTGTGCAGTGTGTTGCGTAGTGACTATGCCCCCTTTCCTATAAAGCGACACTCCCAAGTCGAAAGGGTGTGCAAAAAGTGCCTTTTTTCCCATAAAAAATTTTGATTGGGGACACATGAGAAATTTGCCCCAAAAAAACCCCACTTTTTTTTGTATTGTTCCCACACTTTTCTACCACAATAGTAAATGCGGGCTATAGTCCCTTAGAGGTGTTTTTCCTTTGTGAAAAATTGGATCACCCACTGTCTGTTTCTGCAGTCAATAGTTATATTCACAAGTTCTGTATTTTTTACATGCACCCGATATCAAAATACATCCTCTACTCCCCCCTATCACTGGGGATCTACAAAGGGGAAACCCAAATTTAAATTTTCTTTTAAAAAATAAATAGCCATTTTACAAACTTTTAAAAATGGGCATTTTTTATCATTGGGGTCCGAAAAACGGGCAAGCCTAAATTTAAAAAGGGGAAATTTGGGGAAAAAAAGGGGCGCTCATTTTTCTATCCCGTGTAAAAATTAGACACGTAACTTAGACAGGAAGTCTAAAAAAAGCACCCAAAAAAAAAAAATTTAAAAAAACCCAAAAAAAAAAAATTTATAAAAAAAAAAAAAAAACAAAAAAAAAAGTGGCCTTTCCCCTTGAAAAAAAAAAAAAAAAACTTTTTTTGCCTCTTTAATCCGGGCCTGGCAAGCCTTTAGACTTGTCCCCCATCAAAAGAAATTTTCCCTTAAAACCCATAATTTAAAAACTGTGACATTTAGCAAAAAATGCGACGCTTTATAGCAATTTTAAAAAAACTTTTCGGTGCAAAAAACATTATTAAAAGTTTTCCCCCTTTTGCTTCTGTTTTAGTTCTGCTTTAAAAACCAACATGCAGTGTCAGATTTATAGAAAAGTCTCTATACTTTCCCAAAAATCCGGTTTCATAATGATAAACTTTCAATGAATCCATATTTCCCTTTTCTCAAATACCTGGATCCCCCAGGTCAAAATTTCTGATGTCGCTTTCTTTTGTAAAAAAGTTTTAAAAATGATTTTCTGTTTTTTTAAAATTTGAAAGTAGAACCTTTTTTAGCAAACCCCTTTTGTCTCCCCGGGTTGCGATTTATTCAAAAAGAAAGAATGCTTTATTATGGGCTGACATGATTTTTTAAAGGGAAAAAAGGCTGATCATTTTTCGAATTTTAAATTT
>JAODAL010042067.1:0-35229 GCA_025379985.1 Phyllomedusa bahiana | reverse complement strand
TGGGTTCGAACAACCAGGCCCAAAATGACAGCGGAGTTGGGGCCTCCCCGAGTGACCCTGCGCGACGTCCCCTTGCTGTGCGCCCCTGGGCCTGTTCCGGGAATTTTTGTGCCCTTTGCCACCCGCGGGTGAAAGAGCCTCCCACCTCTCGTCTGACATATGTTTGTTCTAAAATGTACAACACTTTTTGATGATGAATCTGTATAAATAAATTTACACCCTGTTTTTGACCCCCAAAATGAACCCAGTAACAAGTTTCAAAATGGAGAAAAAGGAAAAAGGGCCCCCGGCCACTGAGGTGTAGGTAAAAAAGCAAGTCTAAGGTTTTTTTTTAAAAGTTTTTATTTTTTAAAAATGCCCGGGCTTACAAAAAAATTTTAAAAACAATAGGAATTTAAAAAAAGATTTTACGCGTTTCGCTATGTACCCCCCGCTTCACAGAAGAAAAGAACATAAAAATAGAGTTTATAGTGCAAACATTTTATTGTAATTGGATGATATTATTTCAGGTAAGTGACTGGAACACCTGTGGTGGGAAAAAGGAAGACAATTGGGAGAGAAAAGTGAAATAAAAATAAGACGAGCGGAGGGGAAAAGGGACGGGAAAACCCCCGGAGTCATATAGGGAAACCCCCGTGCTATTTTAAACTTAGATTGTTTGCGAAAAAAAAAATAAAAATAAAAAATAAATTTAATAATGGTTTGTGGTGTTTTAATGGGGGGGGGGAAAAACAAGTAGGGGGTGGTGTGTAGATAAATCACCACCAAAAAGTATGGGGGACCAACTGCAAGGAAAAAATAGGAAAACAGAAAGAGGGTGAAGGGGAAAGAAGGCCCAAATGGCAAAAAAGGGCGGTGAAAAAAAATCGACCATGAAGTGAGGAAGGGTTTTTAAAAAAGGATTGCCGCTATAAAGGGGATAAATGTGCGCTAAAAAAATTTCAAAAGAATGTCCCATCTGAGGTTAAGGTGAGGGGGGTAAAATTGAATGGACCAATAGTGATCAATAGGAGACGTCCTTGATAGGTTGAACTATTGGGGGGTCTATGAACTTCCAAAAAAATCGGTGAGGGGAAAAAATAAGCTCACCGTAGGCTAAAACTTCTCCCGGGAGTTTTGGGGACGAACCCCAATGAAAAAGGGAGCATCCTCTTTGGGAAAAAATAGAGAAGTGCAGGGGAGAAATGGCCGATGTTGGCTAGACCCAATTGATCATGGGGGGCGGGGGACCGGGACGGTGGGTGAAGGGTATGCTTGGTAGGATATAATATTGAATTAGGGGGGAAGATAATAGAGAGGATTAAACCCGCTACTGATAAAATTTTGGTCTCCCAACATCGCCCTTACCCCCATGGCACTTTAAAATTTTTATTTCCCAAAAGGGGAGTACTCCCTTTTTCATTTTCATCCAAAACCCGGGTAGAAGTTTTAGCCTACGGTGAGCTTTTTTTTTCCTGCCACCGATTTGGAATTCATAGTACCCACCAATGTTCAACCTATCACAGGACGTCTCCATATTGACTCCTATTGGTCCCTTTAATTTTACCCCTCACCTTAAACCCAAACGATGGGACTATCTTTTTGAAATTTTTTTAGCGCACATTTTTTCCCTTTTAAGCGGGAATCCTTTTTTTAAACCATTCCTGCACCTCATTGGGGCGATTTGTTTTCACCGCCTTCTTGCCATTTGTCACTTCTTCTCCCATTCACCAGTCTTTCTGTGTTCTCCTATTTTCCTTGCACGTTGTGTCTCCATACCTTAGGTTGTTATTTATCTACATCACCACCCCCTACTTGTCTCCCCTACCCCATTAATACACCACACAACCATCTATTTTAAAAATTTATTTTATTTTTTTATCGCAAAAACATTCTAAATTCAACATATGCAGGGGTTCCCTATATACTCCCCCGGGGCTTCCCCCCCTTTTCCCTCCCTCGTCTTCATTTTGATTGACACTTTTCTCTCCCAATTGTCTTCCTTTTTTTCCCACCACAGGGGTCTCCATGTCACTTTTCCTTAAATAAAATACCAAATTTCAATACATGTTAGCACTATATATACCTATGTTTTAGTGATTCTTTACTTCGATGAAGCGCGGGTACCTCGAAACGCGTAAAGTCTTTTTTAAGTTCCTATTGTTTTTAATTTTTTCACGGTAATGCCGAACATTTTTTAAAAATAAAAAAATTTTAAAGAAAAGCCCTTTTGACTGGGTTTTTTTTCCTACACCTGCCGGCGCCGGTCCCTTTTTTCCTTTTTCTCCATTTTGGCTTATTCTCCCACCCCTTATCCGAGAGGGCACGAGACCATCGGGTGCCGTAGTAAGGGGTCGGGGTAAAAATCCCCGCAAGCGCTTAGGTGTTGTCCTCTCATTAAAAACGCAACACTAGAAGGGGAGAAAATTTTTCTATTTTTTTCTCTTTTTCTAGTTACAATATAACGTTTGTGCGCCCCCCTTTTTTTTTTCCTTTTTGCAGAAAAGCTTGGGGAACCCTTGGATATAAAATGCCTCCACAAAACCAGAAAAATTTACTTGTATGTGCCGTTTAAAAAAACTGGGTTTACAAAGTAAAGCACAAAAGCTTAATTAACCTTTGGGCATGAATAGGCTACAGAAAAATTATATATTTTTGGGGTTGAAAAAAAAAAGGTTTTTTTTTGTCACACACCAGCAAAACAACGCTTAGTTTAACCCCCGGATGTAAATTGGCCAAAGAATTTACCGCACAAAATAGTAGCTTTTTTAGCGTTTACAATTCTGTTTTTTACCCACACAAAAAGAGATACGTTGTAATTAACCTTTGCTTGTGAATTAGGCACGGAAAAATTTTATATTTTTTGGGGTTGAAAAAAACGGTTTATTTTTTTTCAGCACCCCAGCAAAACAAGCTTAATAAAACCCTGGAGTAAATTGCGCCCAAAAAATTATCCGCACAAAAATAGTAGCTTTGTAGCGTGTTAAATGCGTGTTTTCTAGCCACCAAAAAGGATCAGTTGTAATTTAAACCCTTTTCCCTTTAAAATTGGCTACAGGAAAAATTTAAAATATTTTGGCGTTGAAAAAAACGGTTTATTTTTTTCACACCCCCCGCAAACCAACGCTTAATTAACCCCGATTAATTGCGCCAAAGAATTGAGCCGCACAAAATAGTAGCTTTGTAGCGTGTTACAATTGCGTTGTTTTCCTACGCCACACAACAAGAGATACAGTTGTAATTACCCTTGATGCTGTGAATTGGCTACAGGAAAAATTTATAATATTTTTAGCGTTGAAAAAGACAGTTTTATTTTTGTCAGCACAACCAGCAAAACAACGCTTAATTAACCCTGGATGTAAATTGCGCCAAAGAATGAGCCGCACAAAAAATAGTAGCTTTGTAGTGTGTACAATTGCGTGTTTTCTACGCCACACAACAAGAGATACAGTGTAATTAACCCTCTTGCTAGTGATTAGGCTACAGGAAAAAATTTAATTATTTGGCGTTGAAAAAGACGGTTTTATATTTGTCGTTCACACCAGCAAAACAACGCTAAATTAACCCCTAGATGTAATTGTCGCAATAGATGAGCACCCAAAAATGAAGTGGGTATTTGTATTGTAAAAACGCTGTTTCTTTAAATGAATACAACAGAACTGGCATTATATCCCACTTGGATAATGAATGTATATGCAGCAGCAGTGGACGCACACTGGATTTCAGATCCAATACCCCCAAAAATTAGAAATAGAACATTAAGAAGAACAGTCTCAGAGACAAGCTGGAGACACCCCAGAAAAACGCTAATACAAAATCAATTCTTCCAGTAAGAGCTACACCGCTGGCAGCACCTTTCCCTATGAGCACAGTGAGAGGAGTGTGGACTCCCGCGTCGCGCCCGACATATAATATAGTGCGGTGAGTCACAGAATCCCTGCCGGTCCCTCTGGCCAACGAACCTCTTTGCACAGTCCATGCAGGCTATGCCCTTCTTCCTCCCAGAGTGCTTTGCCCCATGTATCACCAATGTGGCTCGCAGCCCAAATTTATCAATCAAAACAACTTCGTTTACCCGAAGAACCAAAGTTCGACTTTCGATCCGAACCGAAGTTTTCCCTTCCTGAAATTCTAAATGAATTCCACTTCGTTAGAATCAATTCGCCCATCTCTAGTAATAAGGCTAAAGGGGTATCCAACCTTTAAAAAAAATTAAACCACAGCAAATATCCTAAAATAATAAAACAAACAATATTAATTTCTCCAATTCCTCAGATATCTAATGTGACCACTGTAGCCAATCATTGGCCTTAAGAGACAAATTGGCATCACAACTCAGTGATAGAAGCCATGATGTCAACAGTACAATACGTAATTGCTGAGGCCATTTATACAGTAATCACGTGCCAGCCATTAGTAATTAGCTTCTACCCTGGATTGCCAGTCAGCTGGAGTAATGTTACTTATGGGGCTTGTCCCCACAGCAATTGTTTTCAGTTGGTTTTACAGATGGTTTTCGGATTAGAAAACTGTCTGTAAACCGAAAGTCAACATTTTACACTGATTTGAATAGAAAATCCGTGTAGTAGTCCCCACTGCACAGATTTTCTGCCACTCTGTTTTTGACGCCGTCAGCTTTCCCAAAAACTTAGAACATGTTCATTCTTCCGTCTGATTTGCGGACAAAAGCCGTCCCCTTATGTGGCAAAAAAAATAACGGTCTAAAAATCCGACAGGTATCTTGTCTTTGCCGTGTGAATGCCCCATTGTTGTTGTATGACATTTGCTAGGGTTTTAATTTATTTCTTTTTTTGAAAGTTGGATAACCCCTTTAAATGCTTCACGTCTGGCCAATTTTGTTTTTTCATTCTGCTTTTTTTCTCCCTGCCTTCCAAGAGACATACATTTTTGTATTTTTAATTGACATAGCAGTACGAAGTCTTGTTTTTTTTCAGGATGAGATTTCCTTTTTAAGATACCCTTTACGGTACCATATATTGTACTTTGAAAGCAGAAAAAATTTATTTGTGGAATCAAATTGGAAAAAATGCAGTTGTGCAACTTTTGGGAGGGTGTTTGGTTTTGGGACATTTTCCTTGTGGTATAAATGACATTTTGGGAGACATGTATGATCAGGTTTTTCACCCTTCTCTAGAATAAAATGTGCCAAAGTGATCCGGCTACAATGTCTAATTGTACGTAAGACTGGACACTTTTTAATGCGCCTAAAATGAAGGGGCGTTCTGGGGGCATTATGGAGGCGTATCGTACCACACTCGTATTTTTAGACACTTACACTCACCGGCCACTTTATTAGGTACACCTGTCCAACTGCTCGTTAACACTTAATTTCTAAACAGCCAATCACATGGCGCAACCAGTGCCATTTAGGCGGGCCAAAATGTAAGACCATGGTCAAGACAATCACTGCAGTTCAAACCGAGCATCATTGGGGAAGAAGAGGGTGAATTTGAGTGCCTTAGAACGAGGCATGGTGTTGGTGCCAGAAGGGCTGGGTCTGATAATTCAGAAACTTGCTGAAGCTCCCTGGGATTTTCACGCACAACCATCTCTAGTGGTTTACAGAGAATGTCCAAAAAGAAAAAAAAATCCAGTGAGCAGCAGTCCTGTGGGCGGAAAATGCCTTGTTGATGCCAGAGGTCAAAGGAGAATGGGCAGACTGGTTCCGAGCTGATAGAAAGGCAACAGTGACAAATACCACCCGTTACAACCAAGGTAGGCAGAAGAGCACTCTGGAACGCACAGTACGGCGAACTTTGAGGCAGATGGGGCTACAGCAGCAGAAACCACCCGGGTGCCACTCCTTTCAGCTAAGACAGGAAACTGAGCATCCAATTTGCCCAAGCTCATCGAAATTGGACAGGAGAAGATTGAAAAACTTAGCCTGGTCTGATGAGTCCTCGATTTTTCCTGCTGCGACATTCGGATGGTAGGGTCAGAATTGGCCGTCAACAACAATGAAAGCATGGATCCAACCTGCCTTGTATCACGGTTCAGGCTGAGTGTGGTGGTGTCATGTGTGGGGAATATTTTCTTGGCACACTTTGTCCCCTTGGTACCAATTGAGCATCGATGCAACAACCGTTGTGGAATCTAAGCCACGAAGATTGAGCAGTTCTGAAGGCAAAAGGGGATCCAACCCGTTACTAGCAAGGTGGTACCTAATAAAGTGGCCCGTGAGTTGAAAATGAATGTGGTTTGCAAAACAGGCACATTACTACACGGACGGAAAACCTATTTAATGTGGCCTGCCTGAGCCTGAGGAGTCGAAGTGGAGCTAGATTTGCTGTTAGGGAAAAAAATTTCCAATATTTCTCAACTTACACCAGTGCAATAATAAAAAGTAATTTATTATAATTATCAAACATATATAAAAATATAAATTATTATATTATAAATTATTTAAATCTAATGAAAAATGTGATCATATAAAATTATATAATATCCCAAAAATATTAAAATATCTCCTATAAAATGCATTTACATTTAATAGAATCTAAAACTAATTTGAACATTAAATAATATGATCGATGTTGTTCCTGATTTTTAAATTTTGTAATTTTAAACTACATAAAATTGAAATTTATTTTGCTGCTCTCACCCTTTATCTACATACAGCAAGAGCCAGCACATCACAGGTATTGCTGGACCTGTGGTCAACCAAGCAGGATCAAAACCATATTACTATTCACTGACATGCTATTCTAATGACTTTTATCTCCAGCCTATCTATAACCTTTATACATGTTAGGCGCATTACTAAGTTCCGTAATGTGCCAAACACGCAGACGAGATGCGATGAACTTTATACACCATTTATGAACGCACAAAAACCACTTTCATGCATTCAGACGCATTGTACACTGAAAAAAAGTTGAGAAAATTAACTTTGATGTACCTAGTTCTATACATGTCTTCCTTTATCTTTATTCTGCGGATCTATATAGTTCAGGTGATAACAAATTTAAATACATTTCACCATCTTTTATTACTTTAAAAAAAATATATATATTTAGAGATGGGCGAATTGATCTATAACGAAGTGGAATTCGTTTAGAATTTCAGAAAAACTTTGTTCGGAACGAAGTTCGTATTTTGGGTACTTCGCGTGAACGAGGAGCTTTTTGATTGATTAAAATGCAGCTAGACATGGCGTTACATGGGGCAAAGGAACTCTGGGAGGAAGAAGGCATAGCCAAGCTTGACATGTGGCAGAGAATGAAGCCAATCAGAGACCAGCGGGAATCTGTGACGTCACCCGGCACTATATAAGACCAGGCGCGACTCTGGGAGCTCATACCGCTCACACTGTACGATTTAGGGAAGGTGCTGCCACGGCTGCTTATATTAGCTGATACTAAAGAACTGATTTTTATACAGCGATTTTTTTGTGGGGTGGGTCTCAGCTTGTCTCAGAGATTGCTTCTCTTAACGTTCTATTTCCATTTGTGGGGTATTGGATATGAATCCAGTGTGCTCCAGTGCAGCGCATATACATTTTAATGTTACTCAGCTACACAGCACAATGAATATCAAGGGTGATCTAAGCCTTTTCCTGTTGTATTTCATTTAAGAAACACACTTTTACAATAACAAATACCACGTCAATTTTGCTGCCAATTCTTTTGCGCAATTTACATTCAGGGGTTAATTACGCGATTGTTCTTCTGTGAGGTGTTAAAAAGAAACGCGTCTTTTTCACCGGCAAAAAATACATTTTTCCTGTAGCATAATGCATAACAGAAGTTAATTACAAGTTTTCCTATTGTTTTTGTAGCGTAAAATACACGCCATTTTGTAACACGCTACAAACTGGTATTTTTTGGGTTGCTCAAATATTTTGCGGAATTTACATCCTGGGGTGAAATAAGCGTGTTCTGGCTTGCAGTGTGACTAAAAGAAACCGTTTATTTCACCGCCAAAAAATACATTTTTCTGTAGCATAATTCACAAGCGAAGAGTTAATTACAAGTTTTCCTCTTGTTTGTGTAGCGTAAAATACACACCATTGTAACCCTCTACCAAGGGTCGAAGTTTTTGTGCTCAATTCGATTGCACAATTTAATCCAGGGGTTAATTAAGCATAGTTCTGCTGTCTGTGGGTGACTAAAAAGAAAACCGTTTATTTCACTGCGCAAAAACTAAATTTTTTCTGTAGGCCATAAATTCCCAAGCGAAGGTTTAATTACAAGTTTTACCTCTTGTTGTGTAGCATTAAAATATACGCCAATGTACCACGCTACAAAGCTTGTATCTTTTGCGCATTTACATCCAAGGGTTAACTAGTATTTTTCTGCAGTTTGTACTCCAGTAAAAGAAACTTTGTTTTTCACCGCCACAGAAGAAATTCGTAGCATAATTCATATCCGAAGGTTAATTAAGCCTGTTGTGGCTTTTATATTCAGTAAAATACACAAGTTTTAAACGGAACATACAAGTCAATTTTTCCTGCTATTTGTGGAGCGCATTATACATCCAAGGGTTACCCAAGCTTGTTACTGGGTTCATTTGGAGTCAAATACAGTGTTGTGTATTTATCAATATACAGAATAATCTTCATCAAACAGTGTCTGTACATTTTAGAACAAACATTATGTCAGACAGAGAGGTGGCAGGCTCTCCACCTGCGAGTGGCACATGCACAAACATTCCAGGCCCAGGTCGCAGCACAGCAAGGGGAGTCCGCAGCAGGTGACACTCGGTAAGGCCACAACTGCCGCTGTCATCTAGCGGCCGTGTGTTTTGTTCAGCAACCCAATGGTTCTTGATTGGTTGACTAGGTCATGCCACTTCCTCCCAGGTGACATCTGACCAACCCCAGCCAAAGTCGAGTGGGAAAACGTCAGACACAACCCTTAGTTGGCATGGCCCGGAGTGGTTCAGCGGCCCTCACCTGTCCCACACCCGCCTCTGTCCCATCCGTTCCTCAGCCAGAGATCTACTATGTGCTGGGCCTCAGCGCCACTATATTAGCAGGATGAACATTTGAGGAGGCAGTCAGCAGCTACTTGGCAGCGAAGAAATTGGGCCAATATCCCCTGCTTCTGTGCAGTAAGTGGCAAAGTAAAGATGTGGAGAGTGGCATGTGAGGTCATGTTGTTAGGTGGTCAGCCTCTGCAATACCAAGACCGTGATGAGGACAGCAGTGGATGATGAAACAAAATAGATGAAGATGTATCCTACCGCACTTGGAGCCGGGTGAAGCAAGGCATCACATCGTCCATGAGAAAGAGGGCAACAGCTTGCGCGTCAGGCAGAGCGCCAGCAGCAAGTGGGTTGTGTGGCCGTGAGTCACATGGTAGCAGCATGTGAGGACCGGGAGTCAGCGGCCACGGGGTAGAAACCCCGCTTCGCAGGTCCAAGTAAGTAGCGGCACAGGGCTCAGCGAGGCAGCGGCGGGAGTAGTCACGCAGTGCGGAGCGTAGGCGTAAAAATCCGATACACGCGGTGTGGGCAGTTCTTTGCTAAGACACCGGAGGAGCCGAAAAATGGGTATATTGTAGAATCATGTGGTCAGAAAGTGAAGCGTGCAGGGAGCTAAACGTTGGCACTCACTGCCCTGTGTCAACACAATCATCATCACCATCCGGTGGCCTGGGAGAACCATGGGGGCATCAGATGTGGTGGTCCATCCTGCGCCGCAGCAGCAGCAGCATGCATACATTGCAGCCAGTCAAGGCCCACACCTCCTGCAGAGGTGAGCTGTTTCCCACTTTGACATCATCTTCCCATCCAGTTGTCCTGCGCCTCGCTACTCATGGCACAGCAGTCGTTCCAGCGAGGGCGATTGCAAAGAGACAACAGTAAATGCGTCCAACCATCCTAAGGTGCAAGCAGCTGACCATGCCCTGTCAGTTGTTGGTACAGCAGTCCCTCCATTATCCAATGGTGGGACTCCTGCACCATTCAGAAAATAATGGCTTGCGCCGAGGTGAGATGGAAGAGGTTCCACCCGTAATTTCTTTTCCAAAAGGCAGTATCCAGCACATCATAAATATGTAGAACTGAAAGTGGGCCAGTCCTTGAGTCTTATCTGGTTTGTTCCAAGGTGCACGCAGCGCGGACGTCTGGAGCTGTAACTACGGTCAAGGGCCAGTACATGTCCTATACGGGCCCATTGGGTGAATGTGCTTCTGCCCAGCACACCAACAACTTGGACAGGAATGCCGCTTTCTCCTCCACGTTGTCAACTGCGCTCCTGCGCCAATTCCGCCTCCACCTCCACCACCACCAACATCTCAAGCCTCCACAAGAACTGCCTACATCATACCACATGTGTAGGCAACAGCGTGTCACACAGTTCTACACCTGGCTTGGCCTCGCGAATGAGTCCACATAGGGGAAAAGGGAAAAACGCTCCGCGTCATGCGCAAGAAATACGATGTGTGTCTTTCTCCGCGCCAACTACAAATCGGCACCATGTGACGGACAATGGGAGAAACATGGTGTCCGCACTGCACCGAGGAGGGATGGTCCCATGCGCCCTGCATGGGCGCATGTGTTCAATCTGTTTGTGAAAAGGTCCTTTAGTCTTCCACCGATCTTCAGAAGATACTGAAAATGGCCAGGAAACTGTGCATGCACTGTCATCCATCCTAAACCAAATAGCCAGGAACACCCTCCTCGAGTTGCAGCGGCAGATCGGCCTCCCCAACACACACTGATATGTAATGTTTTCTCACCCGTTGGAATTCCAGCCTGCATATGTTTGGACCGACTGTATGATCAGAGAAAGGCCATTAACGATTTTTTGATAGATCCAGGCAGACAGGAGTACACCCAGATTAACTATATGTCGGGGGGGGGGCGGCTAGTGGCAGCTCATGCGTGACACCTGCCGTTTGTTGAGCCATTCGTATCGCCAGGACTACGGGATTAATAACACAAACCACTGCTTCATGTCCTGAACAAGATGCTGAAAAAAAAGTCTGGGCAGGGATCAGGAGATGTGCGACTATAACTCGCGGCCACATGAGACCGGTGGGGACAGAAATGGAGGAGGAGGAGGACATTTGGAGCAGAAGCATTGTCTGGTGAAAATGCGAGATTATATCAACCCAGGTGACAAGAAGTAGGAGCAGGATGCAGCTGGAGGGGTAAGATGGAGATGAGGAAGACATGCAGATGACCCGCAAGCACCCGTGGCCAGTATACAGTATGGAGATGGAGGCAGGGAGCCCTCGGAGTCACGATGTGTCAGATGGCCCGTAGCATGCTTTTTAGCCTGGCTAGTGACAGCCAAAGTCAGTCATCCGGCTTTGAGGGATGACTTCTGGCTCTCCACCCTATTGGCCCTCGCAACCGTCCAAATGGGAGCCTTTTTTCCAGCTACTGAGAGGGAGGACAAACTCAACATACTATAGGGAAAATCCTCCGTATTCAGTGGCCACTGACTTTGTGCGTCATCGTCCCTCCTCAGGACAGGCCCTGACCGGGGGGGTTCACAGCGCTCACGTACTACTGCCGCGGCTGCTTTAGGAAGGTGGGGGGTAGGAGCTTACCAGATCCATCAGCAGCAACCATAAGTCTGGAGTCACTAATGAGTCACTTCCTTTCACCCGCCTATGGAGGAGGGTAGTCGCCAGCAGCAGCAGCAGACCTGGAGTAAAAAAAAGTTTCCTGAACCAACAGGTGGTGGCCTACTTGGAAACATCACTCTCCCACCCAATTAGAAGAACCCTGGACTACTGGGCAGCCAAACTGGATGTGGTGGCCGCAACTTTGCCCGAGTTTGCAGTGGGGAGAAGCTGTCCCACCCGGCCAGTAGTGTGGCATCAGAGCGGTGTTTCAGTGCGGCGGGGGCCATCGATACCCCAAGGAGAACCCGCTTGTCCACGGGAAATGTGGAACGAACTGACCTTTGTCAGATGAATCAGCGTGGATTGCCAGATTTCCACACACCAATGCCTTTAGGCTTCAGACTACATCACCATGATGCCTCACCCAGCTGTGAGAAATGATCAGGGTTCAACTACCTGCCACCCTCAGCCACTATTCTGATGCTGCACCCGCCTGATGCCACACATCTGCTACAGTTTCTCCCTCTGCCACCAACCATCTTTGCCACCCACCTCCACACTCGGTCATTGTGCCACATTATGACCTCATGCTTGCTGTTGCTGGTGCCGAGACATCCACACTGTGTCATATGTGCACCCTCTGACCTCATGCTGTTTTCACCCTACTGCCGTCACCTCCACTCTCTGTCATTGTGCCACTCTGTTGCCTAACTCCAGTTTTTGCCACCATCCATAAATCATTGTGCCACTGTCTGACCTCATCTGCTGCTGCCGTGACCACCACACTGTGTCCATTGTGCCACTCTGCGGCTACTCCTGTTTTGCCACCTTCCAGAATGTCCATTGTTTCCACTGTCTGACCTCATGCTTGCTGCTGTGGCTGCCACCCGTAACCTCCACACTGTGCATTTGATGCCCCTCTGTGGCCTATTACTTGTTTTTGCCGCCTCCAATGTCATTGGTGCCACTCTCTTACCTCATGCTGCTGCTGCTGTCAACTCCAGTCTCTGTCATGTGCCACTCTGTGGCCTACTCCTGTTTTTTGCCACCTCCAGAATGTCATTGTGCCACTCTCTGACCTCATGCTGCTGCTGCCGTCACCCCTCCAGTCCTCTGATCTTGTCCACATAGTGGCCCTACTCTGTTTTTTTTGCCACCTCCAGATGTCATTGTGCCACTGCTGACCTCATGCTGCTGCTCCGTGCCCCTCCCACACAATGTCAATTGTGTCCACTCTGGGGCCTACTCCTGTATTTGCCATCTCCAGAATGTCATTGTGCCACTGCCTGACCTCATGCTGGCTGCTGCCAGTCCCTCCACAACCTGGTCAGTGTGGCCACTCTGTGGCCTACTCCTTTTTTTCTGCCACCTCAGAATGTCATTGTGCCACTGGCTGACCTCATGCTGCTGCTGCGTTGCCCTCCACACTGTGTCATTGTGCCACTCGTGGCCTACTCCTGTTTATGCCACCCTTCCAAAAGTCATGTGCCACTTCCTACCTCATGCTGCTGTGGGCTGCTGCCGTAACCTCCACACTGTGTATTGTCACTCTGTTGCCTATTACTGTTTTGCCGTCTGCAGAATGTCATTTTGCCACTGTCCTGACTCATGCTGGGGGCTGCCGCCGTCACCTCCACACCTCTGTCACTGAGATTGTTGCCACCTGAGCTTCTCCAGCTTGTTTTTTTTTTTCCAGCTTTCGCTGGCATGACTTTATCCAAGCAACATTCCCGCTCATTTTTTGGTCCATTTATTCCCTCTTAAGTGGCCCAGGATTTTATAGTGAAGCGATTCTAAGAGCGCGGCAGTCATCTGCGTGTCATACTAAAACACACATTGTATGAAGACCAAACCAAGCTCCCTCTGCATATTTAAGCAAGGCACAACGTTCTACAGCACCCTGCAGGCTCTGTGCAAGCCTGAAATAAGCTGTTTTTTTTTAACGCATTCCGTCCCAAGTAATTTCGGACCGAATTTATTTTTTGACGGAACCGATTTTTTGAGAAATACGCCCTTCTCTAAAAATATTGTTTTCAGTTCCTTGCCAATTTCACTGCGACCAATAACTTTTTATTTTTTCACCATGGACCTATATAGATAGGCAATTTTTATTTGCGGGATGAAGTCTATTTTTTATTGGTATCAATTTGAAGTACATGCACTTTTAATCACTTTTTTTACATTTTTTAGGAGGCAGGATGATGCCTAAAACCACAGTGCTAGCGTTCAGAATATAATTTTTTTTTTACGTCAACCAGCATTCAGGATAAATAACATGAAATTTGTGTTTAGATCAGACAGATCATTTATAGCTTTCAATTTTGCTTACCCACTAATTTGCACTTATGCTATGCTCCAATTTTCCGCTCCCCCACCCCAGTTACGGGGCTCCCCCCACTCCCGCCCCGCCCCCAGTATGACTGAACATGTGATCAAGTGATTATTGTACTATATACTGCAGTACAACTGTGCTACAGTATATAGGCAATTACTTTGATCTCTAATTACAGCAGCCAGACCTTATCTGAGCCCCCTCACCCCCTCCCTCACCGTCTGCGATGGTAACAGAGCGACACCCTGCAATCAGGCCACCACGGCAGTGAAGGGGTCTTGCAATCCTCGCCTAACTGTTATATATTTTTTTTTTTTGTGTTGTTGTTTTGTGGGTTCTATATCTTTGAACTGCTGCCTCTAATTAAATGGCGGGATCAGTGATATCTCTGACCCAGATTCCGACAACAAGTGCTGGCTGTAATTAACAGCCGCAACCGACATATGGAGAGGCTCGCGTGTTGCCTCTCCATACATCCTTAAAGGGATGTGTCATAAAAAATGAGTCATCTGTTTAAGTCCCGTTTTATGTTACATCCTAATACATAAATCAGTGCACACTAAAGACTAAGTAAAACCTCAAGTAATATACGAATATAAGAAATGCTAAACAGCTAAGGAAAATATGAAAAAACCAGGGACTCTTAGTTTAACAGTATTTTGAATCAAAGATTGTATTAAGCTCACCTCCCAACACGTCTAGGGGTACCCAGAGCAGGTGAGGCTATCCCAACACTAAAACATGTTACCTTGCTAGGAGTCCATTCAGACTGCCACTTCCCCCAGGAAAAAGTGATAGGAACCTTCAATTGAATTATTAACCCTGCAAAAACGGATTTAAAAGAGGTGGCTGAGTGCAGCAACCAATGAGATTTTGCCAATCTCCCCAAAATAGACTACAAAATGTAAAAGGCTGTGCACAATCAAATATATAAATTGAAAAAGTAAGCATAGTGGCACACTGAAAGGCAATGACATACATCAAAATACATAAAATCATTGGCACACTAAAGACTAAAGTAAAACCACAAGTTATATAGGAATATAGAAATGCTTTACAGCCACGGAAAATATGAAAAACCAGGACTCTTAGTTTACAGTATTTGATCAAAGATTGTATTAAGCTCACCTCCCAACACTCAAGAGGGGTTCCCAGAGCAGGTGAGTCCCTATCACTAAAACATTTACATTGCTAGGAGTCCATTCAGACTGCCACTACCCCAGGAGTGATAGGAACTGCCATTGCATAAACCTGCAACCGTATTTAAAAGAGTGGCTGAGTGCAGCAAGCCAATGAGATTGCCATCTCCAAATAGACAACAAAATGTAAAAGGCAGTGCACATCAAATATATACTTGAAAACGTAAGCATCTGAGTGCACACTGAAAGGCAATGACCAATACTTCTAATTACATAATCATTGGCACACTAAAGACTAAGTAAAAACCTCAAGTTATATAGGAAATATAGTAAATTGCCTTTACCCCAGCTAAGGAAAAAAAAATGAAAAACCTGGGACACTAATAATTACAGTATTAGATCAAAGAATGTATTAACTCACCTCCCAACACGTCCCAAGGGTTCCCAAGAGCAGGAGTTCCCTACACTAAACATGTTACCTTGCTAGGTAGTCCATTCTGACTGGCCACCTATCCCTCTTCCCCAGGAGTGATAGGAACCTGCAATTGAATTAACCTGCATCGGATTTAAAAGAGGTGGGCTGAGTGCCGCAAGAAATGAGATTGCCATCAACCCAAATAGAGACTACAAAAGTAAAAGGCTGTGCACATCAATATCATACTTTGAAAACGTAAGCATAAGTTGCACACTGAAAGGCAATGACATACATTAAATACATAAATCAGTGGCACACTAAAGACTAAGTAAAACCTCATAACATATAACTCCATTTTGTAGTCTATTTGGGAGATGGCAATCTCATTGGCTTGCTGCACTCAGCCACCTCTTTAAATCCGTGCAGTATAATTCAATTGCAGGGTCCTATCACTCCTGGGGAAAGTGGCAGTCTGAATGGACTCTTAGCAAGTAACTTGTTTAGTGTAGGGTTCACCTGCTCTGGGAACCCCTTGACGTGGTTTGGGAAGGTTAGGCTTAATACAATCTTTTGATCAAATACAGTAAACAAAGAGTCCAAGGTTATTCATATTTTCCTTACTGTAAAGCATTTCCTAATTCCTATATAACTTGAGGTATTACTTAGTCTTAGTGTGCCCACTGATTTATGTATTAGATTATTTCCATTCCTTCAGTGTGCACCTAATGCTTACGATTTCAAAGTAAATATTATATGTGCACAGCCGTTTTAACCTTGTAGTCTATTGGGAGATGGCAATCTCATTGGCTTGCTGCAACTCAGCCACCTCTTTTAAATCCGTGCAGGTAATTCAATTGCAGGTCCTAACCACTCCTGGGAAGTGCAGTCTGAATGGACTCCTAGCAAGGTAACATGTTTAGTGTAGGGACTCACTGCTCTGGGAACCCCTTGATGTGTTTGGGAGGTGAATTAATACAACTTGACAAATACTGTAAACTAAGAGTCCCAGGTTTTGACAATATTTTTCCTTAGCTGTAAAGCATTTCCCTATATTCCTGATATAAACATGAGGTTTTACTTAGTCTTTTAGTGTGCCACTGAATTTATGTATTAGATGGTTATGTCTTTGCCTTTCAGTGTGCACCTTTGCTTACGTTTTCAAAGTATATCTTAGAAGTGCACAGCCTTTACATTTTGAGTCTATTGGGAGAGGCAATCTATTGGCTTGCACACTCAGCCACCTCTTTTAAATCCTGCAAGGTTAATTCAATTTGCAGGTTCCTATCACTCCTGGGGAAGTGGCATTCGAATGGACTCCTAGCAAGGTAACATGTTTTTAGTGTAGGGAACTCACCTGCTCTGGGAACCCCTTGACGTGTTGGGAGGTGAGTCTTAATACAATCCTTGATCAAATACTGTAAACTAGAGTCCCAGGGTTTTTCATATTTTTCCCTTAGCTGTAAAGCATTTCCTATATTTCCTAAATAACTTGAGGTTTTACTTAGTCTTTAGTGTGCCAATGATTTTATGTATTTAGATGTATGTCCATTGCCTTTCAGTGTGCACCTATCCTTACGTTTTCAAAGTATATAATAAGATGTGCACAGCCCATTTACATTGTAGTCCGTTTTTTATGTTAAACACAATTTTTATGAATTTTGGTTGTTTTTTTTTTTTTCATATCGCTTTTCAATATTTTTTTAATAATTCTTAAGTCATGTAGTTTTCACTTTGGCCACTAGGCCTTGTTTGCACTGCTTAACAGCAGTCAGAGAGATGCTTTAGCAGCAGCTTCATGCACATAAGAAGCTTAAGACTGACTCAGTCCCATTGACTTCCATAGGAGAGTTTTTCTAGGTATCTCCTGTAACCTGGAAGAAGTCACAGTGCAGGAGGTGAAAGGGTGAACTGTGACTATCCCCTCTTGTGATTGGTGGATCATGTGTTATCTATTCACCAACTGGTGTCTCCTTTTAGTATGACCCTTTGTGCTGATAATGACAGACCACTGAGATTCCTTTCTGTACAGAACAGGAAGTGTCAGACTAATATTAGGCTTAGTGGCCAAAGTGAAAAATAGCAGGACTTAAAAATTATTAAAAAATATTTAAAAGTGATATGGAAAATAAAAATAATATAACCAAAAATCGTAAAAAATGTGTTTTAACATAAAAACTGAGTTAAAACAATAAGTCACATTTAAATAAACATTCCCTTTAAAGCAGAATGAGGAGAAAAATGTAATTTTTGCATGAAAGTGTTAACTATGAACTTCTGGCTACCCACAAGAAATGGGAGCTTGTGAAGAAGATTTATAACAGCTCCCATTTGACTCAGTTGTGGCTTGCTGGCAACAAGAATTTTTGTCATTTTACTATGGCTGGTGTGAAGGGAATCATGTACAATAAAAAACTGTCTAATAAAAAAACGATTAGTTGCCCATATGAAATTGCAGCTCACCTGTTTCAATAACATAACCAGGAATAAAATCTGCACTGTGCATTGACCTCTATAGGCAACAAAGACCGGTAGTTTTCATAAATCTATTCCGATCCAGTTTCCATGGCAAAAAAAATAAGCCCAAAACCTTTTAGAATAAAAAAGCCTAAAAAATTCTCTCCTCACATTATTCTGCATTTGGTAAATATAACTAATCTTTTGTAATCCTAATTGACTAAATTGAGTAGGAATTTATACTGATTTTCATGTCAGATAGTGAGAAAAACATGAAATGTGTCTTTTTATATAGTGTATGTAAACTACAGGTTTCAACTGTATATAAATTAACTGTTTCTCCGTAATTTTCATCTCAAATAAATATAATGACATATTCACCAGAGCCGTCATCAGAATTTCAGTCCCATTCAGCCAAAGATGACCGGCCCCTCCCTACTCAAAAAAAAATCTTTGTGGGGTGAACAAGAACAAAATACAATTGCGACCTTGTTTTTGAGTTTGATTTTTGAATGGAGTTTACACTTGTAATACTTTAAACTGACGTTATCTTTATTTTGTAGGGTCAGTATGTATAAAAGGGCCAAAAAATAGTGTCACATTGATCACCGCTTGTCATCACTATGTAGTAACTAATACCACCCCTTCTATTACTGGATCAAACCAGTATACCAAGACCTAATAACAGATAACAACAATAGACAAAGACAAATAATGCCGCCATATATCGCTACCGATAAGGTGTTTCATACCTCTTTAATGTTACACATCAATCAATATACCAGGACCTAGTACAGCTTTGAACGTGAGACTCCATCATTTTATAGATAATCATCTGGGCCTATCTCATACATAAATTTCACTTGCAACTATTTTAGCATCTGCTTAGTTCTACAGATTTTGTCATGTAACTGCAATATTAATTGTTTTTGATTCTAAAGATCTAATTAAAGTTTGTATTATTTTATTAGTATTTAGTACATCCACCTTTGGCTTTCAAAACTGCCCGAATCCTTCTGGGCTCTCAATCAGATTCAAGCATGTCGTGACCGAAGTCTGATACCCCAGTTTTCTTCTACAAATGTTGGTTGCCAGACTGGAACTTGGGTACAATACAGCTTTTTCTTCAACATTACCCACAAGTGTTAGGATTGGGTTTGAGGTCTGGGGACTGTGGAGGCCAATACAGCAACTCTAAACCTTTTCATTGGTCATTGAACCATTCTTCTCCAACCTTGAGGTCTGCGTCAGGTCGTTTGTCCTGCTGGCACATTGTCCGTCCTCTTCATCCCCAAAGTACTTAAGTGTATGAAGTAACACATCATTACAGGATCCTTACATAAAGCTCAGCATTGAGATCAACATTGTATCCTGTCAAGTATCCAACACCACGTGAAACAATCCCATAAATCAGGCTTTTCTATCTCGCACCGAACTTAACAGTATCCATCAATTTCACAACCCATTATTCCCCTTTTCCCTTGATTCTTCCAGACCCATTTTTGAACTCACAAAGCCGGTCTACTACTTTCATCACATCAACTCCAATTCCCCCATTTCCAATCTTCTACCGTCCACTTTTTTGCACTTTTTTGCAAACTTGAGCCGCGATTCCTTATGATGATATTAAAGTGGAGGCATTCATTACCTATTATGAGCGCCACCATTCCAGACTTTATAATGTGTGTCATTCACTACTTGCATGGACCTCAGAGATCTTACTATTACGAAGCATCCGAGCCACCCACCACTGCCATGTTGGTCATAGCCAGAACTGAGGTGGTCTTGTGATGAACCCACAGTTGCCCTCCATATTTTTGTCTGGACTTCCACCTCTTGCATTTGCGTAACTTGAAGCTCCTGGGCCAAATTTAAAAAGTGAAATGAGGCCCCAGCTACAATCAACATTTATAACACCTAATTCCTTCTTATTATCAAAAGGGCATTTGGGTCACTTCACCGCAGAGGGCCCGTGATATGACTGTTATTCTGCACCCTCTATGGCTACAACGCTGATAGTGTTTGGCTTTTGAAATGGATGGAACAGACACCTTTTGTATTCTCCAACAATCCAACTCTTTTCTTGGTAAATCTTCCTCATGGCTGCTCCTCAATTCAGAAACCAGTGACCATTCCATTTGGGAATCAACCTAATAACACACTGAGACTAAAGTGAATATGAGACAGGTTGTAATTTGTAGTACACAATAAGAAAACATTGCCCACCACCAGAGCAAAACAGTAACGTGCAGTTTACAGGACAAGGATCTGCAGAATTAAGCATATGCTAAATAGGTGCAAAGTGAATTTAAAATATAAAATGATATTAGTCTCACATTTAAAACTGCAGGATTGTGAGATATGGAGCCTGAAAGTCAAACTCAAAACATTGCTACCCTTTTGCTTGTCAGTGTAAAATAATGCCCTAAAAATAAGTAGATAGGTATATGGACCCCTCAGAGCTAGGGTAGGTAATATAGGCTCCTACAGAAGTAATATATAATACCCTCCAGTAGGTAGTTATATTTGTTGGGCCCCCCAAGATATATAGGTAAAATAAGTCCCCCCCCCCAGTAGAAAGGTAGGAATAAAGTCCCCATCAGTTCATATATGCCCTTAGCAGTAGGTATGTACAAAGGGCTCCCAGTATTATGTAAGTATAAGGCCCCCAATAGGTAGGTTTTAAAGCAATATAGATTCTTCAGTAGTATATAGCCCTCCATATATAAAAAATAAAAAAATACTTACTTCTCCCCACTTCCCCTGCGTGGTCGACCTGTGCAGAAATGCACCCTGTCATTTTATATGTCCATAAGCCCTAAAGCTGGTGCCTTCAGGTATGAGGACTAAGAAAGGAAGCCACAGTGGCACACTGCAATGGGATGGAAAAGATAATGGAATTGCCCTTTTCCAGTCTGTTCTCTGTATGAAAACCGTGAAACAAGGGGGCAGTAATCTCCAACAATAGCATGCCCCCTCTTCCTTTTACAGTTTGTCTGGGCCCCGTACATAGTGCCAGCTGTAAGCTGCTAAACGGTGACTAAGATTCACATTTAGGGTGGACCATGCATAAAAATAATGGCCGTTAAACACATACAGGCCAACTATCCCCTTTTGGGGCCTGGGGTCCCTCCTAATGGTCCCCGCCACCCGGCAGAGTTGGCAAACCTCCCGCCGCCAGCAGGCAGCGGGGGATCTTAAATGACTGCGGCGCCAGAGTAGCGATGACACGCATCCGCACAGTCATCAGCATCTGCCCCCACGCTCCCGGCCTCAGCCAGTACAGGAGAAGGCAAGGAGGGATCTTTCCCCTCCACCCTTCTCCCCTGTATGTTCACCGCCGTGTTGCGCTGTACATACAGATCAGCGTCGCAGGGGAGTGACGCGCAGGCTGCCCTCACTCCCCTTGCGACACTGAGTCGGTTGGCCGGGAGATGTCTCGTAGCTGGCTGTCTGCAGGGAGCCTGGTGAGGTAAATTGCGAATTTATATATTATTTTTATTAGTCTATAGGGGTGCATCTACCTGGCTAACAAAGGGGGCATCTACCTGCTAACAAAGGGGGGAATCTACCTGGAATACAAAGGGCAACTGACCTGCTAACAAAGGGGGCATCTTCCTGGCTAACAAATGGGGGGGCATCACCTGCTAACAAAGGGGGCAACTACCTGGCTAACAAAGAGAGCAACTACCTGCTAACCAAGGGGGGCATCTACCTGGTTACAAATTGGGCTCTATCAGGCTACAGAGGGTGCTCTACCTGGCTATAGAGGGGGCCTCTACAGGCTACAGAGGGGGCATCTACCTGGCTCCATGGGGGCATCTACTTAAAAATACACTTTTTTTGGCTAAAGGGGGCATCTACCTGACAAACAAAGGGGGACATGCTACAGTGCTAACAAAGGGGTCATCAACCTTCTACAGAGGGGCCGCTACCTGCAACAGAGGTGGCTCTACCTGCTACAGAGAGCATCTACCAGGCTAACAAGGGGCATTCTACTTGGCTACAAGGGACATCTACTTGGCTACAAGGGGGCATCTACCTAGCTTTCTTCCAAAGCCGTATATGCAGTTAGGTGGAGAGGGTTTGGCTTTTTGAAGGGCGTGGCACACCCAAAAAGAAGGCCGTGACCATGCAAAAGAAAACTGTCTAGGTCTAAAACCACTCTTTGTTTGCCCATGAGCAACCAATCAAAGCGTCCCTTTCATTTTATATAGTGCATTTCTCTGGAAAAATAGAGGGTCCACCTATTGGTTGCTATGGGCAACAAAATGAAGTTTTAGACCTTTGACATTTTCATACATTGGCCCTTATAGTCCTGTTCTTTGCACCCAGAACGGAAATGTATATCCTGGCAGCACTTTGGGAATATGATCGGCTTACTCATATGCAGTGCTGCCTGACTGTTTTAAATATAGACCCGGAACTGACACTAGTTGTCAAACCATTTTAGACACCATCATTAAAAATGCACCATTGCCACAGCTCTACAAAAAGATTTGGTCCTCAAAAATGCAATGTAAACATTTTTTTTTACATTATTATTTTTAACAAAATAAAACAAACAAACTGTAAAAAATTGATATTACACCAACCCTTAAATACAGATCTATATTTATAGCACCATTATACTCCACATTCCTATACTATACTATTCCATAATAGAGATTGTCACTATTTACACTGTCCCTGTCTAGACAGTCTAAATTCCAGATTTACCTATCAGTAAATTTTTGGAGTGTGGTGTAACCATAGTACACAGAGGAAACAAATTTACGCAAACATAGGGAGACCATACAAACTCCTTGCAGATGTTGTCCTTATGGAGATTTAAACCAGAACCCCAGCGCTGCCAGGCAACAGTGCTAACCATGTATTGGTTCCTAGACAGCATGTCATTTATGTTGCTTTGATAAACTCTGTAAAAAACCATCTCAAATCTTACGCAAATAAATTATTTTCCCAGCTCCACCCCACGAAGAATTTTTTGGCACTCTAATAAATTACATGGTACTTTTAATTTTACAAATTAAAAATACAAGCACTGAAATGGCTAGGTTGGAAGAAAATAAAAAACAATTAAGGGACTTCAAGCGAGAGTAAAAAAACAGACCGAAAAGCCCCGAAAATTGGGCTGAAACACAGGGTTAAGAACAACAACACTTCTGATAACAATTAAACAACACTCCATTCAAAAAAAACACAAGAGGCCCTCTATCATAAGGGCACCATGAAAAGTGAAAGGACGCCAGGTTTAAGTTAAACAGGAGAAAGAAAAAAAATCTTATTTGCGTAGTCACCTAGAGCCCTGATTCTTTTAACCCAATCCTTACTGCTTGCATTTTACTGATAGACTATTTATGGACTGACGTTCTACATTTACTTTTTTCTGTAATTATCCCAATCTCTCAGCCAAGAAAAGCTGCCAAGCAGTAATTCCCTTATTACATTTGTGCCAATTATATAAATGTAAATGTATAAGTAAACTTTTGTCCCTTGACACTTATATTCATCATATATAATGTGTTCATGAAATAATTACTACTTTACTATTGGCCTTCATTATAGACTGAATTAAAAGAAATAGGTTGTAGTCCAATTTATTAAACGAAAGTGCTCTAATTTCTTAATTAATTAATGTTATATTTGCTGTAATTAATGATATTTTTTTGATTTAATTAGTGTACACACTACTGTAAATAATCATCAACACTGAAGCCTTTTACTGACATCCGGCAGATGTTTACATCATGACGTCGTGTAAGGGAGTATGGAATCGTCTCACTCGCTAAGCCACTCCTGTAGGCGGCAGGTAATGGCGTTAGGTACAGTCAGAATCCCCTGCCGCTAGTGGCTATGAATCAGTGAAAACTCCGATCCCTGTATTTTAACCCCTTAAAGGAGTTTGCCACAATCTAATGTTTGACGAGGCTCCTCCAAATGGTAATAAATCCACTTTACTAAATATATGTCATCAAAAAAAGTGAAAGCACTCTGAGATCTACAGCCTTCCTTACATGCCATTGGTTTCCTACAGTTTACATAGACATGAACAGGAGCTGACATGAGCTGATCCTGGCCTAGCTGCGTTCATTTGCACTTCTAATCTGATGGCAGGGAACATGAACAAGAGCTTTGAAGGGACTGGGAGAAAGATTCTGTGTTTTTGTATAGAGAATACACTGGTTGTAATGATATTATCTGATAAAACATGTAAATGCTCCCTGCTCTGTGCTCAGCCCCACTCCCTCCTCCTCCTGCAGCCGTTAGTGAAGTAATGAAAAGACGCAGCCTGCTGAGAGTTTTTTTTTTTCTATCTTCTCTCCTGAGCAAATAAGAGGGAAAATAAAACGCATATAGTATGTGCACAATACAGATCTTCCATCTGTGCATTAGCAAAACAATGTTTGCTCAACTACAGAGACTGAGTACAGGAACGTGATGGAGTGGCGCGATGGACATCACAGAGGAGGTACTTGTTTTATTTAACACGAAAACCAACGCCCCTTTTCAGTCTCAGAGGGGAGTATCAGCATGTTAGGTAAGGAACCACTTCTCGTCAAAACCCCTCAAGACGAGCGCCTGAAAAGTAGTTAATGACCAGCAAATTTTTTTTGTTATTGCCTCCTAGCAATTCCACATGTTGTACTTTTTTATTTTTTCAATGATGCAGTTGAATTAGGCCTCGTTTATTTGAATACAAGTTTTATATTGGGGAATAGTTCATTTTTTAAAAATTCTTTTTCTTTCTTTTTCAAATGTTTGTTTTTTAACTTTTTTTTTACAACATTCACATTTCACACTTAATACTTAAAAACTTAATATACAGGTTTATTACAGTCCGTGTGGAGACTTACATTGTAGTTTTGATGTGTGTGTGTGTGTGTAATGTATGCACAATTATTTTTTATATAAATATTTAATTTTATATTATTATTTAATTTTTATTTCTTTTTTCTACACTTTTTTATGTATTTTTTACTTTTTTTAAATCCATAAGGGAATAAATGTTTTACTTTTTTTTTACCATTAGTAATGATTAGCGTTTCATAATGCTAATACGTATAATCTCTGTATTGACACAGGCAGCAATCCAGGCAGCACACAGTCTGCCCTGTTGCTGGCTTGTTACATAGACATGCCTCAGGGGCCGGCTATCTTAGGTCCCCAGGGCTGACGTGTGCAGCCCATTCCCCGGCGCTCTGTCGGTTCACTGGGCTGTGAAGTACAGTTCTTCAAACCCCGAATGTCTGCAGGATGCCAAAGACGTCCGCCGGTATATGAAAAATGATCTGTACCAGCAAATTGCCAAAATCGCCGGTCTACCGTTATGGGTTAACCTATTTGTTTACTGCAGTAATCTGACTGCTGCATCTAAGGCTTAAGGACTGTCTGTACACTGTTCTGTATCTCATTGAAACTCCTTTGACAAGAAGGCAATTCCAAGGGCCTAATAAAAGACCTCCCTAGTTCCCTCTTTGTACTCCATAGTCCAGGTGTAATAGGAGAGCCATTATCATAATTGTTCTGCCCCCAAAAAAAGAGCTCTCTTTTAGGTCCATGAAAGAAAAAGAAAAATATTAATTGATTCAGAAATATAACCCTACAACACAATATAAAGAAAAATATAAAGATTTTGGTATCACCAGAATTGTACAGTTAATGGAGCCATTATAAAGTCATCGTGATCCTGCATAAAAAGAGCCCTCATGGATCCATTTAGGCTACATGTGCCAAACTCCACAACCCACAGCAAAATCCAGTCCGCCATGTCATATTTATTGTGGCCCTCGAGAGCCTCAAGGATAGACGAGGTCTGGATTGCAGAGGACCTGCTATCCACTCTCCCCTTAGGTCAGCACTGTGCCAACACTCCAGAAATCTGAGTTTTCTGCACCCACCTCACAATGCAACATGAGCTCACACCACTCATGAACGAAAGCTCCAGCACTAACAGCCCTACCCGAGGCACCCTAGCCACCTTCTTGAGGCAAAGCACAATACTGATTTGGGTTCACATGAAAATGATTCTGACACCCCGGAATAATCGAAAAATAAAAAATTATGACTTTTGGAGGTTTTAGAGATAAAGACTGGACTAAACACAAGCCCTGTATCAGGACGGGGTTAATAGTTAAACATTTTTACTCAGGAATTGGATAATAATAGAAAACGGAGTTGCAGTTTGAAGCCACTTTTAAATGTTATATCAAGAACTGCATCATGAGTATTAACCTGAGTAATGTTAGCTTGGAAGCATTTATTACAGGCCCGATGATTCAGATAATATGCCTGTTGCCTGTGGGGAAATCAAGTTCCTCATTGTCCCTGGGAAACTAGTCAGCAAATTCTGGAACAAGAAAGTAGCCGCATTACGTGTATAGATTGCCCTGGCAAGGTCGAAAATCCTTTAATGCACAAACACGTGCTACGTCAAAAACCCCTTAATGTTGGTATCTTTGCCCTTAAAAGTGAAGCCCCAACACGACCATCTCATCTTTAAAGGAACAGCTTACACTAATTAGTAGATGGCCATGGTCGGTTGCTGAATCCCCCACTTGATTAGCTCATGTTGTCAGGGCGAACAGCAGGCAGAACAAATGTAATTGAAAAAAGAATATATAGCAATGTATACATAACTAAACCAAGACAAGTCTGTCCGTGCAACACTTACAGTAAGAAGTCTGAAAGCACACAGGAACTAGAAGAATGAATTTGAGTTTCAATGCATCAGGTTTTCAAGGCTTCAGGTCATCGTTAACAATACAGGGTGAGAAGTTTAAAAAACACCATCGTTAGTCTTGAGCGGCCACCATCTGGCAGACTGATGGATTGAATCTGATGGACAGTGCTATGAGAACATTGCCCGCGCTTCTTATAGTGGCCAGATGTAAGGAAAGAAATAATGGTCAGGGTTTCTACACCGCTTAAAGGGGTTTTTCTCACCACAGTGGATTAGCTTTTAATATGTAGGACAATAAATGAAGACTATTACCAAATAATCACTCTTTTTGATTTTGCGTTTGGTAGAGAGATAAAGAAACAGATCTCTATCTTAGAGTACATAAGTTTCTCTACGTGTTTCTCCAAAAATAAGGTCTTGTTATGACCGTGCCTGTTCAAGCCTCAGCACAGTCCTCTACCCGTAGAGGACAACAGCAACTTGGCTTTTCACCATAATTCTTATGTTAGTTTGAAATCTGCCTGACCTAGCACCTGCTGTGTGTCGTGGACAAGTTTTCCACCAATACCCATCTGGCTGCTTCTGCTAGTCCTAAGTGCTAGGCTGCAGATGATTTAGGTTGGTATGTGATTGACAATTGCCTTTGCCACCCATCTACATTCTTCCAGTCTGGGTTCTGAGTGGTCTGAAATCAGAAGGCGGACAAATCTTCTGGACCGGTACTCTGACATTCCATTTTCTGATCACTTGTGCTCTAGGACTATGCGGGTGGTAATCTCTTGCGCTGTTTTTTCTTTTGACATTTGTTTGCTTGGATTTCTGACCTGCTCACCTTCTTACCTCTGTCTTTTGCCTACTTCTCCTGTACTATTTGGCTTTCTCTGGTTGGATCCTTTTCTGACCGTCCATTCTTTATTGTGTTTGTCTGTCTTGTCTTGTTATGTATGCCACTTTACCAGCATAGGAAACGTCACCCAGTTGTCACCGACTTCTTAGGGATGAGCCGACAAGTAGGCAGGGACAGCTTTGTGGGGCCTAGCACGACACTCTCTGTCTTTTTCTGTCGCTCTCTATTGGTTCCCAGGGAAGCCCCCCTTACAGTCTATATTATTTTTCCCCCAAAAAACTAGGACAGTATTTTAGGTAGGGCTTATTTTCAAGAGAACACAGTAGCTGTTATAAGGTGATGTATATACCCTCGGCAGCACTTTATGGCAGCGGCTCCCGCTGGGGTAGGCCTGAAACTTCTGTCCAGTGTTGTTAAAGTCTCCAAGTTAAGTAACTGGCGCGTCCTGTGTGTGGTACATGTATAAATACATGTGTGCCTCAGCCCATCCTTGGCACCCAGGTTTGCCATAAGTTTTTTCAGAAATGTTTTTTGTGTGCAGAAACATACGTTTTACTTGGTGTACATTGATTTTAACCTATATGGGAAAGAAAGGGGTGCATCATTTTGGTTTTCTGTCCCCGCCCACTCTCACAGGCTGTCATTAGAAGGCATCATGCAGTTGGGTTCTTTTTATTTTTTCTCTCAGAATAATGAGTCGGTAGACCCAGTGGGAGGCCTGATAGCTAGATTGAGAGGTAAAGATAGAATAGGACTGCCGATTTTGAGATCAAGTTGAAAGTCGTGGGCACTTAAACATCTTTGATCAAAATATGGTGGATACCGGAGAGTCTCAAAGTATTTTCATGTAATGATATATAGCAAATAAAATGCTCTTTTAGGGAATTCCACGTAGTTTATCGCCCTTTTTTCCAGTTAAGTAATGCACTGAAAATTGAAATGAAGGGCATTGGGGAGACCCTAGAATGCTCCGGTAAGTGTATTGTCATATAAGAAGAAACAGGATTGGCCACAGCAGGATGATTAATAACCTGGCTCTGCTGCAGCCAATCCCGGTCTCCTCCTGGGACAAAACACTTACTGGAATGTTCGGAGGTCCACATAACCTAAATTTAAAAGAGTAGCCGAAATGCTACACACCAGCTACACGACGAGGGTAGGCCTTGATAAGTCAGGGGAGAGAGCTTACCCGGAGAGTCTGGGAGCTCTGTATAACACACGAGCCATCTGTCAGTCAATGTTCACATACTGTACAACAGAAGCCTTATCTTGCCAAGTTCTCCCCAGAGCCTCCAGCACAGAACTGATTAATTAAATGAAGAGCAGGCTGCGAAGTGAAAATGCATCTTTATTGTATTTATTGTATACAAATATTTTTAATAAATATCTTCCATATGTACAGAAATAATGAGAATTGAAGACAATGCATATGTTGTAAGTCCATCAAGTTGAACTTATTGCATTAACATTAATTGTTTTCGTTGTATCCACATATTATAAAGCTTTACGGACTTAACAGATGATTATGGCTGCCATGTTCAGAATTACCCCACACAGCAATAGACGGGACATTTCAGAATACACTGCTTCATTCCAGAAGACACTGCTTCCTTCCTTGAGTATGCATGGAAGGTAAACCTAATGCTATTCAAGCTCTAATTTGTATAACACCTGGTCAGGGCACCTTACTCTATAAATTGGAATACATGAAACATAAGGTGGAAGATTAAAATATCAAAGAGTTAAAGAAAACATCATAGGTTAAAAGCCTCTAATTTATAGATCCAAAAAGCTTTGCATGGCAACAATCTAGTATTTAAAGGGAACATGTCACCAAAGTTTAGCCCCCTCTTGCTGAGACAGCACAAGCTAGTGTCAGACCTGACTGTTTCCAGTATGTGTCTCTTATCTGTAAGATGCAGTATTTTATAGCAATTTAACCCATCAAATCTATTCATGACACGACTAGACTAGCCCCACCCACTAACAGTTATTCACATGTTTCTACCTATTCAAAGTAATAGGTTTATCAGATGAAGTGGGTGAGGCTAGCCTCAGATGGACAGGGTTTGAAAAAAACTGACTTTTTAAATGACTCTTTTCTGGCTGAAAACTGCAGATTTGAGCATTAAATACTCAAAAACTTACAAAATAAGGGACACAGCGTTGGAAACAGCAGGTCTGACAGGTTCCCTTTAAGATGTTAATATCACAAAAAAATATCTCGTAGATAATACACCATTTCAACTCCCTGACAGAATGTCATGCTTCATAAAAATTTCTGGCGACACAAGTCAGGCCATATTTAGTTACCCAAGAGGGATATTCCATAACCATTTTACTTTTGAAAAATCTAAATTGCAGACCTATGTTCATAATGTGTACTTTTACCAGTCTACCATCTGACTAGTCCTTGGAGCAGACATTGATAGTAGGATGCCCTGGAGGCATCTACAGTAAGTGGAAAGCAGGCCGCAGCCTCTCGCCATCGGTATTCAGGCACAGATGGGAATACAGAAACTAGAGCTTACATTTATAACTAGGGCTTATTACTGTCACTAAGGGCCACGTGTAAAGAAACTTTTATGTCTAAAACTCACTCTTTTGCCCATAGTAACCTATGGGCAAAAAAGTGAGTTTTAGACCTAAACAGATTCATACATGTGGCCCTAAGTCTTATCTTATACTTCAAGCGTAGTCCAAAAACCCTTAAAAATCAAGCTAGGGCTTAAAATCAGAGTATCGCTTATTTTTGAAGTAACATGGTAGTTACTGACCACCTCTCCGACCTCTCTTTCCTCTGTCCCTTAACTGACTGATTTAAGCTGCCATCAGTCAGTCAGTTCTGACCATGATGAGTCACTCCCTGCATAGTCTTATCTCTAGCAATGGAGTTTGTTTACTTAACCAAATGAGAAGCTTTTGCACTGTAGCTTTGGGTACTAAATTTGATAAATCTCTTGTAATCGTATCACTGTAACAGGAGAGCTGATATGATAATAACTGATACAAACCCACCAACAGCCTGAGCAGGAAGTGTGAGTCCAAAACAGACTGTGGTTCTATGAAAATGCATGGTGAGAAACCACTTTAATTCAGGAATTAAGGAATTTGCCATTTTACAGCACACATTCATACCGAGAAAGAGCTGGGCTACTCTGACTTTGACATTGTAAAATAATAAGGTCACCTTCAAACTTCTATTTTGCATGCCGTTTTGTGGCAAAAACATGTGTCAAAATTGCATTTTTCAGGCTTCATCTTTTTTTCTCATTCAGTTTTTGAAGTGTTGTTTGTATATTGATACATTTTTTGATGCATTTCCAATGTGTAAAAATGCTACAAAAATGTAAAATATAATAAAACATCTTGGCTCCACTGTGAAACTGGTAAAATGTGACTTATTAACAGCATTTAAAATCTCAGCATAATATGTCAAACACCTAAACATTTCAGTTGAACACTTTAATCATAGTGTATGATTAAAAACCAGTGGAGGTTTGTAGGGAAAGAAATTCCACAAACTGCTTCAAAAAACACTGCGCTTAAAACATGCTGCATTGTAAAAAAAAACTGCAACTGATACCCCAAAAATGCACCAAAAGTAAGAAAGAGGAGCCACAAAAAAGACAAAGTTTCTTTCATATTTGCCTATTTACTTCCAGTTAGCATCTGGCCACTTCAGAACAAAACAAACAAACACATGAAATAACAAGTGCAAAAGAACACATGCGTTTTTGTAAAAACACAATGGGGCAGATTTATCAAGGCATTTGCGCCAGAATTCTGGCTCAATTTGTGCCAAAAATAATGTCTTGCAAGCTTTTCGCCACATTTACGATGTGTTTTAGACAGTTTCAGACGCTTCTACTCCTTGTCCGACAAAGGGGGCGGTGTTTTGTAAAAGGGGTGTGGCTTCACTGGAAAATGGGCATGGCCTATACGCACCAAAAAACACCACAGTTCTAACCTGCACCAGATTTATCAACACTATGTAAGACTGTCTAGTCTAAGTTTATGGTGTCTAAGATTAAGACACATTTTACTAAATCTGCCCCAATGTGTGATACCAGCCTAAAAGCTGTTTAGGATAAATCTGGATACAGTCATCAAGTTAGATCCAACAATAGTGCCAGATCCTTCCATTTGTAGCTAAATACCATAGCAAAATGAAATGGTACCTTACCTCCTAATAACAAAAAGCTAAAACAGCAGTATGAGTAGCAACAATTAAAAGGAAATCCTATAACCAATATAAAATTTTTGCTTAATTAAAAATGAAGATACTCATACATTTTTAATTTTCTTCTTAGCTGTTAAGATTTTCTATTGTAGATTTTTATTCATTCTTCCGGTGTGTATGATTAAGGGCTGTCTTCATGCCTGATCTGCGTTTAACAGCATTTAGAGAAATGCTTTACTGTAGTTTCATGGAAATAGAGTCCTTTGAACAGGAGGGGACACATTGACTGCTATAGGTAGTTTTCTAGAAATGCTGCGTGACCTGGAAAGAATTCAGTGTGGAGGGAGGATGAGAGGGGAAAACGAGCTCCTATTGTGACTGGTGGATCCTGTGTTATCTATACACATTGGTGCACCTATCATGTAATCCTGGCTGTGCTGATAAAGAAAACACTGCTGAAAAGTTTTCTCTACAGAAACAGGAAGCGTTAGACTATCATAAAGCGCTAGTGAAAACTGCAGCATTCCCAGGATCTTTAAAAAATAATTACAGTATTAAGGAATAATTAAAAAAAATAACTAAAAATTCTTAAAAAAATGTGATTAATACAAAAACATGAATAAACAATAGGTCATTTTTGATGACACATGCCCTTTAAGGCATAAAAATGCTGCCCGTATACAGAGAACCCACAAGGTAGTGTTGAAGAGTAGAAAGCCACCAAGTACAATTCTGGCCCCATAGCAACCACTATGGTTGCTATGGTGATAGATAGACAATAATAGATAGATAGATAGATAGATTAGATAGATAGATAGAGAGATAGATAGATAGATATGATAGATAGCAGATTTGCACTTCTATCACAAATCCTATCCAAGTATGAAATAACCACAGTTAGTGCTGCAACCATCAGAATCCACTAGACAGTTAGCCATGCCAACATATTGTTGGCAATCGCCAGAAAAATCGTAGAATTGGTCATCATCTTTTTCGAGATAAGAAAAATTGAATTATATCCATAATCAATACTCCATATTTTAGTTCGGGAAAAAGTCTGGTAATTGGTTGTTACAACTTCCGGCACTTACCACAAAATTTAGTATATCCAAACTGGCCCTTACTAGAATCCCAACTGCAACATATGTAAATGCCTGTAATGCTAAAAACATTGTATCCTCAAATTAAAAAAAATAACTTTCATGTTTCTGATATGAATATTAGAAAGATAATAAAACAAATAATATTTGGAAAAACAGTCTATGAACTTCATGGCAGACAAAGGGGTTTTGCCACGAAGTATGTTTCCTTACCTTTTATCTGCCTCAGGCATAGGAGGGAGGGTGTGGGCATAGACGGAAGGAAGCAGGAGCGTTCTCTAGTTTAACTCCAAATTATAACATTACACCGTGGATTCTCTATACAGCAATCAGACTCAACACTGCACATTCTCCCCAGCCCCTGCAAGCTTCTTCCTGTTCCCTGTCATCAGATAAAAGTGCAACGCCAAGTGCCAGAATCAGCTCCCTATCGCGCCAGGTCCTGTCTAATGTAACTTTCAGAAACTAAGGGGACTGAGCTATGCTGTAGCTCTCACAGGCTTCACTTTTTGTAATCACACATATTTAGAAAAGTGATTAAATACCCATTTTGGAGGATCCCACGTCAACATTACATCGTGGCAAAACCCTTTTAATATTTTGTAATTCATGTCTATTAAATTTATTCGTAAGCAAAATTATAATGGTTTCCACAGGTGAGGCCATTGCCATGTATTCCATGTAACAGGGCATCAGTACAAGCAAGGCAGCAATGCAGGAAGAGCATTCTCCCACAGTAGCTTATAAGGACACAATGAGACATGTAAAGACTCGTGCTAGTCCTCCACTATCATTTGTGACAAGCATGTCAGAATTATGCGGTACATCAATAATAAGTCCCTGGAACACATACAGGAAACAGGAGTATACCACACATATTTTCTATGATAAATACAAGTGAATACTGAACACAAATCAAACTATACAAATAAGTGAGCCAAGAAGTTCTGACTGGAAAATGCTGCAGAAATGTTTCCCAGATTAGACACAGACAAGGAACCATGTAATACCCACAACTGGAAACCTAAAGTACATCATATACAGTATTATACACAGTCAAGTCACATTATTATTGCCACTTCCTACTTATGATGTCAGCAGTATGTGGCTAATGACAGAATTCACATGTAGTGAACTGGTTTAGTGGGTATATAAGGTGGGTGATAGGCTGTCTGCACATATATCCCTTACTGCTGTCATGGACAAAAGGGGTGATTTATTGGAGATGCAACAAGTGATGATTATTGGCTTTCAGTGCCAAGTATGGCAGTATTTCTGAAACTGTGCAGTTTGTGAACTATGCTGCTGTGGTGTATAATGAGTGGACAAATGGCCCCATTGTGAATAAGCAACATGGAGACTGCAGAGCACTAAATGCTATTGATTCAAGATGAACGTTGGCTAAGAAGGTGTGCGAGGCTGGACTGACACACTAGAGTGGAGCAGCCCACTGCCAAAATGAACCATGGGGCTACCAGATGTGTGTCTTAAACAACATTTCACTGAACCCTATTGCATATGGGGCTCAAAAGCAGATTTACGGTTACTGCACCTCTGCTGATGAAGTTGTATAGACAGGAAAGGCTTCAGTTCTCACTGATTGTCAAAGGGTTGCTTTCGCCAATGAGTCACATTGTCTGCTTCAGTGAATGGATGGAGATTGGTGTGTCAGATGAGAAACATTAGAGAACAAGCACCCTGCAACCATTGCTGGAAGAACACAAGCTAGTGATGGCATGCTTATAGTGTGGGAAATGTTTTCAAATTATTCTCTGTGTACACTCATCCATGAAGAAGGCACTCTCAACCGATTTCAGTATGAATTAATTCTCTCAGATCACATGCACCCATACATGCTGACTGTCTTTTCTGGGGTGGATTGGATCTTGCAGTAAGATAATGTGACATCATACCACTACAAATTTCTGACATTGATGTGTAGAGCATCAACAACATTTTAAAGTTCTACCCAGGTCCTCAAATTCTTCCAAATGACCACCTCAATGGTGATGTTTATGGATCCTCCCCCACGCACCCTCCAGTAGCTGTAGGATATACTGCAGTCTGCATGGCTCTAGATACCTGTGATAACCTACAAGGACCGGATTGAGTCACTCCCAGCCCATCTAGCTGCTGTCCATGCTGCACACAGTGGTTACTCTGCGACTGTGTATTTATCTCAATAAAAATAAAATTTGCATTACTTCTTTGAGTCTTCATTGAGTCTTTTCATAAAACTTTAGTACACAAATTAAAAAATCTTTCCACACATATGCAAAGCCATAGGTCTCCTATGGACAGGTGTCAGGCACATATAAGTGGTAGACATAAATCAAAGCCTTCCATCAGAGGTTGAAGACTGGAAATATTCCAATGTGGAGTATAAATACAGGGGGTGAAATAAGTATTGAACGCATCACCAATTTTCTAAGTTAATATATTTCTAAAGGTGCTATTGGCATGACATTTTCACCAGATGTCGATAATAACTCATCCAATTTACATAGGCAAAGAAATCAAACCATAGATTACTTAATTTAAATTTGTGTTATAAAAA
>JAODAL010042066.1:0-35230 GCA_025379985.1 Phyllomedusa bahiana | reverse complement strand
CATCCATCTTTTCCACAGACCGTTATACGTCTCCTGTCCAAGTGTGGCACCCCCCGCACGGATTTTTGTCCACAGTAAATGGACCTGTTTGGGAAAACCATGGAAGTTCTGGAGCACAGTCAAACAAACTCTGAACACCATAATTTCGGTGTCATTTATTAACATAGAGCCAACACGCTCCTGTTCCATAATTTACCACAACAATTCAGGAACCACCCAATCTGCACAAAATTTTTTATATCGGAGAAAAGAAGCCTCCTGCCAAATGTTTGGAACAGCACACACACGTCCCTACATTGCAGAAGTGATCCAGGTGGTAAAAAATCATCTCGAAATGGACAGAATAAACATCAACAGACTAAGGTAACCCAATGCTCAAAATTTTTAAAGAACTGGTAGGAAGTTCATAAGTAAATTTTTACACCCCCCAGGAGATCACACGGCGAGATCATGCAGCCTTTGTTTTACACCTCCTGGTATTTCCTCCTCTCGACTTAGCAGGTTCTCCTCGGGCTTGGATGTCTGTACCCATAACATGGGAAGCCTTTACCTCATCCCTATCCTGACACCATGCCCTGGATACTCGCTTGGTAACTGTGCGTTCAGTCCATTGGGGTGAAATTTTCCTACATCTAACACACACTCTCCTCGGGCTTAAGGGGAGAGGGCCGCGTGTACGATCTCAACAGCATTGTATCAGCACAGTATTTGTTTTCACTTTTTATCCCAGACCTACTTGATTACATGGTGTATGTGATTATGTACTCCCACTTATACATAACTTCGAATGGGTTACCACTTTTCTGTGTTGTTTTGTTTTTGTTTTTTTGTTTTTTTTGGGGGGGTACTTTTTTATTATTTTTTGTTTTCTTTCTTTAGTGAAGAATGAGCACTTCTTTTTGCTATCATTCTTATATTATGATACCAAATAGTGGTATTGGTTCAATAGTTGGCTATTTGTACTTTCATTGCTTAGTACTTTTCTTAATTTTGTAAACTAATGATGCTTATATTAATTTCTATTTGTGTGTCAAGTGGACAATCATTCATCTAATGGACCAATTATGTTTTCTTGATTAATTGTAAATTTTAATAAAATTCTGTTTACAAAAAAAAAAAATCAGAATAGCGCCGCACAGGACCCATTATAACCTAGAGCAATATTGACCAATCACATTCAAAGGCGGGACAGTTCAAAATACAGCATACAAAAATGTCAGAAAGAGCTATACAGTTTGGAGCCTACGGTGGCTTGGCTATCCCGCCAATCAGAGCGCGAGCCTACTTTGTCCCATGTAACCCCACGGCGTCACAGGATCGGGGCAAATTGTAAATCTCCGGCGCTCAAGCTCCCGTATGGCGTGAGAGTATCTAGATTCTAAACAAAAATTCAATATTATATTAGGTTGCGTAATTATATCTGAAAATAGAGCTGAAAACCTTTCTATAAACTATTAAATACAAATTACAGGCGCGGTACATAACTCACATTGACAGAACTTTCTTCGAGAGCCGAGAACCGCGCAAACATCAGGAATTGGGAATAATGAGCAAATGCCGGTTAGCAAAAATAAAACACAAGCTACAATGTGCGCATTAATTTCGTTTTAACGCTCTTCTTCATTGGTCGACACAGTACATTCTCTGAGTCTAAATATGATCCTGCTGGAGCGAGCGTAAGAGTGAAGCGAGAACGTAACCATGAGAGGCGAAACAATACGAAGATCGCGCAACGAGAAACTCCTTCGTATCTCAGACGCCGTGCGGCATGGAGTATGAATTTAAAAAAAAAATTCGCCTTTATTAGAGTGTAAAACATTATCAAATCTGGAGTATGGAGCTCAAACCTTACAAAAAACTAATAAATTAAAAAAAAATCACTTCCAAAAATCAAGAACGGCGCTATAATCAATGAATTTTGGATATTGAAAATTGCCTGGAAGTACAGTAATTTAAATTCTGTAAGCTATTCTCATTAGTCAGCAGAAACCAGACCAATCAGAATAGGGAGCGCCAGAGACGAACCATTATAATGCTATTCGATAAGTATGGAGACCTAAGTCAATCAAGGCGGGAAAGTTCAAAATACCAGTAAAAAAAGGCAGAAAAGGAGCTGATGCGAGTTGAGACAGGCGGCAGATATTGTAAGTCCACCAATCAGATGTAGTCACACACACACACACACACACACGACATGGAGAAAGAAAGGGTCCGATAGAAGGGACGCCTAAAAGTTTATTACTGTCTATGGGAAATATTCCTAGTACTATCTGATTTGGGGCTATGGGGAGAAAAGGGCTAGTCCTGCTAGCCAAACTGACGTGTAGAGCTAGCTTCATCTCCGTAGAGTTCTATGGGGAAAAAGAAATGACAGAGCAAGCTCTGTATTGTGATTGCGGCTAATGTTAAAAGAGGCGTCGGTTATTTGGACCAATGAGGAGAGCGTAGCGACGCTCTATGGGTTATTTTCTAATGCAATACTGTAATTAAAAAACTGATAACGTGTCCGAAATAAAGAATGACAAACTCTCCCCGAAGTTGTAACCGAATGGTACTATAAAATGAACAATAATAATGGGGGTAACGAAAAAAAAAAATATTAAGTCAATAAATTCACATTTTTATTTCTTTATTTCGTTAGCCAATGATCAATAAGTATGAGGTATAACCGAAAATAAGAAATAAAAATAAATTTTATTGAATTTTTTTTTTTTCATTACCCCCTTATCTATTGTTCATTTTATATACACATCGTTATCAACTTCGGGAATATTATCATTTATATTTCGGGCCACGACAGTTTTATTAAACTGATTGCATTAAAAAAGCCCATAAGACGTCGCTCGCTCTCCCATTAGGTTCCAAATAACCGCGAGCCCCTTTCAACTCTCGCCAATCAACAAACAGAGCTGCTCCTGCATTATTCGTTTCCCTAGGACTCTGAAAGGTAGCTCAGCCGCAGATTGGCTAAAGCAGGACGAAGCCCCTCTTCCCCCTCAACCATCACAGTACGAGATAGTATTCCATAGACATAAAAAAATCTATTTAGGGCACCTACCGTCTATAGCGCCCTTCTCCATTCAAAATAGAGCACTACATTATGATTGGTTGGATTCATATCTCTTACGCTGCTCTCAACCAATCAGCTCTTTTTTCTGACTTTTTTACTGTATTTTGAACTGTCCCGCCTTTTCATTGATTGCCATACGTCTCCAATAGCTTATAATGGTTTCACTGTCGCTTCCTATTCTGATTGGTTGGTTTCTGCCTGCGAGACATACAGAGAAGAAGCTAAAGAATTTGAAATTACTAGTATTTCCCGGCAATTCTCTATAACTCTCCAATTTCCTGATGTAGCGCCGTCTCCGCGACAAACCGAGCATTGTTAGGGATTCTTGATAGATTTCTATGTATATAGAAAAGGTTTGAGCCTTCTTTTCAGCATAATATTTTTTACATCCACCTAAATAGAAACGATTTTTTTTTAATCATACTTCATTGCCGTGCACGGCTGCTGAGAGCCGAGAATTATTGCCCCGATCTCTCCAAGACTACAATGCGGGAAGAAAGTAAGCATGCGCTCTGATTGGCCGTGATAGCGCAAGTGCCCCCCAGACCGCCCCTCACTCTCCCTAGCTCAACCAATCAGCTCTTCTGCCTTTTTTACTGTATTTTGAACTCCCGCCTTTGTTTTTGATTGGTCCATACCTTCTCCATATGGTTTCTTTTAAATGGGTCACCTTGTCGCTCCTATCATGATGTGGCTGAGTTCTGCTCTGCCTGACCAATGCGAGAAGGAGTTACACGAAATTTGACAATCTTACTGTATTTATGAGCCGGGCATTTTTTCGAATATCCAAATATAGCGAAGTCTAAAGCGGCCGTCCTTGATTTTTGGAAAGTGATTATTAATTTATGTATAAATTTTTAGAAGGTTTGAGCTCTTTTCCAGTAGAATGTTTTACGGCCTTTATAAAAGGCCGATACACATGAACACTCTACTCATGCCGCACGGACATCCTATTGATTTCTCGCTGTATTTTCCAAGCCTTGTCTCGAATCGGATACATGTTCGTCGATCTATCATAGTCCGCAACGTGCGCCAAAGTTCCCCGTAACCTGCGCCCCACACACTGGGCGAGGCGGACGGGCGGACTTTACACAGGCATGACATATGAGTGACACTACGTCCGGAGCGCCGTACTTGGCGCAGTTCCGCACTGCACCTAATCGATCCGCCACTGCGCCTCACACACCGCATGTATGAGACGCACCTGCGGCACGGGATCTATACATGAGGAGCGACAAATATTTCGTCACGGGAACATCTATGCGGAACATGCGCTCCGCGACGTGGCGAGGATTCATAATGTCGCCCTAGATAAGGGGTTAGTATGGTGCCAACTCGAGTGACCCCCTACCATTGTCCAAAAACTAGGAGCCATATATACTTGATGTTGCTGAGGTAGAATGAATGGAGTAAGTATGACTCAGTACAACAAATAGTATCATTAAAAAACAAATTTAAGGGAGACATGTATAAGTCGCTTGGAGGAGAAGGGAGAGCGAGCGGCGCGGGAGAAGTCTGGCTAAAGACATGCGCCAAAGTGAGCGCGCTACGATGTCTAATGCACCTAATATAATGATTGTTCATGCGCATTGTACGTAAGACTCAATACCTTCAAACACAGCGCCTAATTCATGACGGGGAGTTTGCGGGGGTGTATCTATGCGCGGAGAGGCGTGGTCGCACTACGCGCGAGAGTAGCAAAATATCTTAGAACACATATATGAATGTGGTTTGGCAAAACAGGCGATTTACTGCGTCTCAAATACAGGCAGACCCTATCTCAATGACTCTGGCTGACGGAGTCGAAGTGGAGCTAGACATTTGCCATTAAATTACAAAATTAATCGTCCAATTATTTCTTCAACTTTTACACCAGTACAAATAATAAAAAGTGATTCTTCTGAATAATTATCAAACTAATAATTAAATTAAATTTCCGAAAATATATAAAAATATCATATTAAATCTAAATTTAATATAATACATAAAACCTATTTAAACATTAAACAACCACTGATGTTGTTTGTTCAGTATTATAAAATGGTTTCACAATTTTCAGTAGCATTAAATTATGAAATTTACATTTTTGCTGCTCTCACCCTTTTCATACATACAGCAAGTAGCCCAGCACAGCACAGGTAATTGCAATAGGGACCTGTCGGTCCACCAAGCAAATCATGTATACCATAGTTCTATTCACTGACATGCTATTCTAATGACTTTATCTTTTATTTCCAACATCTAATCTATTTGGTTCTTTACTTAAATGTTAGGAGCGCATTACAAATGTGGCCATAGGTTTTCGTAATGCGCCCAACACTTAGGTGATCAGCGTCGAACTTTTACACACCGTATTTATAAACGTCACAAAAACCTTGCGATACATTCAGGCGCATTATACACTGAAATACTAGAACTCGACAATTCCTTTGAAGCGCCTTCCTTCAAATCTCATTCTCCCTAAGTGCGCGCCAACCAACAGCTTTCTCATCCATTCGACCAATATATTCTAACAAAAAAACACTAATCCAACACACATCTTAAACAATAATAGAAGTAATATGTAATCGAGTGAAAAAGGAAATAGCAAGACATATACCAAAACATTTATATCATACATATACCAACAAAAATACTTGTATCCTGCCTCCATATTTGGTTCGTGCCACTCCAACCTTTTTCCCAACAAGGTGGATTTACCCAAGGACAGTATAACTTGGGATTGTTCGCCCAATCTGAATGTTTGAACTCATTTATGGCTACCAAAATGAGCGGTAACTTTGTCAATGGTAGATTGGGTTACATGATTTGGAATCAAAATGGTTTCTAAGGAATCAAAAAAATATTGTACAAGAAACAGAGAATATATCAGTAAATATAAAAAAATTGAAATAATTCATCTCAGCTCCTTTCCTATAAGGCCTTGTGATATGAGCAATGCTTTCGAGGTGTGCAAAAGGCCAATTTCAATCTCTCCACACGCCGATTGGCGCCTTCTACCTAAGAGAAGAATACTCCCTTTCTAGATAATTCAATATATTCAGTGTTGTGTATAACTTGGCATTTTGAACGACAATTGCCACTGTGTCATTTTATTAATAACATGTAATATATCTAATTGCAAGGCCCGAAGGGAATGGTGTAAACGGGGTATAAATAGGTCCCCGCGCACACTCTTGCTTCCAGGTATTGGTGAGAGAACAAGACACAGTCACAGACTAGACCCTGGCCTTGTGAGGTAGAAGCCGTTACTTCGTTTGTGTCAGTCTGCATTAGGCGGTTGCACATGTTTTAACAATCCAAGTAGTTTAGAGCTGTGGAAACACAGCTAATCCCCGGGTCCGCATTTACCGGGAAGTCATCAAAGAGATTGCGGGGATGTGGGGTGCGTCTGCCTCCCCATGTTCCAAGTAGCCAGGTTTTTTGTCTGGAGCTATAAAGTCAGCTAGTCAAGGCTGACAGGGGCTGTCTACAGTTAACAGGCCAGGAAGCAGGGCCTGAGAGGCTAACACCACAAGCTCCAACTACCTCAGTCAGTAGTAAGCACTACTTTCTGTTTAGTTAGTGCTCAGACGAGCAGCAGTTCACACATATTTTCGTGTATAATTTAGTGTTCAGACATTCTCGTTTTGCTGCCATCTACATAAATAAACGCCGTACCCAAAGGACCGTGCCTTCCACTACAAGGCTGATCTGTGTCTCATTTGCCGCCCTGTGACTTCAGCTGTACCACCAAGCTTACCCCTTACTAATACACACTACATTAAAATATATAAATATATATAGATTATAAAATATTAAACCTTGAAACACAGCAGCACACCTGCAAATGCCAAGGTATACACAACACAGAATACAAATGAATTATGCGATATTTAAGAGACAATAATATTGCAGACATCACTACTTTGATGTGTACGTGCTCTTCTATTGACACTACTCCCATCCTTCCATCCAGGTGCGTTCTTAAGGGGCGGCTGGGGCGTGCGATTGCCCGGAAGGGACAGCTCTGGCGGCTCCGCTCACCATGAGGGGAGATGGCCGCGACCGCACTCACTTGCCGGCCCGCCCGCCCGGAGAATCGCCCCTACTCTGCGCGACCTGTCTTATAACAGTCGCGCAGATCCAGCAGCTGCAGGTGCAGGGAGAAGGCGGACGGATTCGTTCCCGTCCTGATTCCTCCTCCCCCCTGTATCACAGCGTCGCAGGGGGCGCACGCTTTCACCAAGCCCACCTGCGACGCTGGGTCCCTCGGCTGCAGCTCCTGCCACCGAGGAGATCCCTGGAGCTGCGTGAAGCGTAAGCAGCGTTGATGACGTCACGCCACTTACACAGCTCAGCAGCTCCGGACCGGGACGCGCGGACCGAGGTAGTACTTTTTTTTGCATTTTATATTGTTTACAGAGGGGCAGTCACTAGGCTAAGGTGCCTTCACTGCACGGGGCATCACTTGGCTACAAGGGGGCATCACTGGCTACAAGGGGGCATCACTGGCTACAAGGGGGCATCAACTGCTACAGGGGGCATCAACTGGCCTACAGGGGCATCACTGGCACAGGGTTGGCAATCACTGGCTACAGGGGCATCTACTGGCTACAGGGGCATTACTGGCTGCGGGGGCATCACTGGCTACAGGGGGCATCACCTGGGCTACAGGGGCCATCACTGGCTACAGGGGGCATCAACTGCAACAGGGCATCACTGCTACAAGGGGGCATCACTGGCTATACAAGGTGGTATCACATGGTTACAGGGGGCATCAACTGGCTACAAGGGCATCACTGGCTATAGGGGGGCATCACTGGCTCAGGGGCATCTAACTGGCTACAGGGGGGCATCTACTGGCTACAAGGGGGCATCTACTGGTGCGGGGGGCTCACTGGCTACAGGGGGCATCACGGAGGCTACAGGGCATATTACATGGCTACCATATGAGGTGCAATAGATGGTGAGTTTACATAGAGATAGGAATTGTAGAGAATCTGATAAATTGAGGAGTCCTTAAGATATGTTTTTGTAAATTTTACAGTGAATAGTCGGAGTAGTCGTCATGCGTTTTGGGGACAGAATGAGAAAGAAGAAGAAGAGAAAGAGACCCACTCTCCGCGATGTCTCCTGTGTGTCACTAGATATAACTTTACTGTAATCATTTTATAAGTCTGCAGAGCCTGTTACAAGCGGGTATCCAATACCTGTAAAGGTCACTGAAACACCAGTAATATTAAGTTGTAGTATAATGGTTTATAACTCAGTAATGGTCAGTTTTGTATTATTCCATCCCTATATGGTGGTGATATGTGGTCCAGGGTTTTTTGGTTTATTATATCGGTCACGGTGTGTTGGTGATATGTGGCCGTGGGATTCCTGGTTTTGTGTAGAGTGTTATTTGGTACTGTATGACTTATTTAGAAGTTTTTATACGTAGCACAATGTGTAAAGCTTTTGTATATTTTGCTTGGTTTCATGGTAGAGCAATGTGTCGCACTGTGGTGCATTATGTTTACCTGGCGAGAGGGGGGCGAAATTTCCTTCACCTCACCCTTAAGTGAAATTTTAGCCTAGGAATGCCCCGCTTTCCATCATTCCTATTGCTGATGTCTACTTTGATGTTGTAAGCTTTTGTAATGCGTATGAATGATCACAATGCCAACCTCCCCTACTCCATTCCTGCTGGTGTGTTACTTGAAGTCAATATTCTAGTAGATTTTTAATCTGCCGCACTCCCCTCACTTTGCTGACATTACTCTCCCATTTCTTGTTCTCCACCTGATTAGGGTTATTAATTCAACATAAATTTGCCCCCAATGGTCACCTGTGACCGAGGTCAGCTGCAGCATTTTTTTCAAAGTGTGGCCATTTCTAAGTAGGAGGATGAATTACCATTAGAAATGAACCAGAACTGAACAAGGATTGCAACAATAACAGCTACCTTTTCCCCGAAAATAAAACAGTGTCTATATTAATTTTTGCTCCTTAAAGACGAGCTAAAACTTATTTTAGGATGTCTTTATTATATACTGTATTGATTCATCACAAACATCAGCATAAGCAGCCACACTCTGAATTGCATCAAAAAATGCACTATGTCCCTATTTTCGGGGAGTCTTATTTTCGGGGAAACAGGGACTTATAATTTTCTCTGTCACTCTCCAGCTTCCTAAACCCATACACTACCAGCTTTTCCTGACCTCTGTAATCTCACCTCCATTTCCTGAAACTAATTACCTGTCCCCAAACCCTCTGCTGGACAAGGACCTCTTTATCTCTCCATGTATTCTACCCTCTCATCTGTCTGCTGTCACCAACCTGTTTCCCACTATAAATGCCTTCCACACTAAACGGACCCAACAAAATTACTGTCTATCCTACTCCCACCTGTTAACCCACTCTTTGTTCCAGGGCCTTTCCTGGGAGGCGAGCGATCGCCTGGGGCTCCAGGGCGCTGCTCATCAGAGGGGTCGCCGCCTGCCCAGCCTCTGAGTCTGCACGGCCGATTCACAATGTTCACGCAGAGTCAGCAGTTGCACACTAGCTGTGCAGCTGCTCCTACAAGGAGGAGGCAGGACGGATCGTTACCCTCCTGCCTTCACCCTCAGCGCTGTACATACACATCAGCGTCGCAGGGGGCGTGACACATGGCTTTACTCACTTTACCCCTGCAATGCTGGATCTCCTTGGTTGGCAACCTCTGCCGGCCCAGAAGATCCCGGGACCTGCATGATGTCATAAGCGGCATGATGACATCACGCAGCTTACACTGTACACCAGCTCCCAGACCTGCCGCATGGACCATGAAGAGGTAAGTAGCTTTTTTTTTCCATTCGCAACAGGGGGAAACTACCTGGCTACAGGGGAGAAACTAACTGGCTATACGGGGGAAACTATCTGGCTACAAGGGGGAAACTACCTGGCTACAGGGGGCAACTATCTGACTACCGGGGGCAACTATATGGCTACAAGGGGGCAACTACCTGACTACAGGGGGCAACTATATGGCTACAAGGGGGAAACTACCTGTCGAACAGGGGGTAACTATTTGAATACAGGGAAACTACTCTACAAGGGGGGCAACTACCTGGCTACAAGGGGGAAACTACCGGGCTACAGGGGGCAACTATCTGGCTACAAAGGGGAAACTACCTGGCTACAGGGGGGCAACTATCTGGCTACAAGAGGGCAACTATCTGGCTATAGGGGGCAACTATCTGGCTACAAGCAGGAAACTACCTAGCTATAGGGGGCAACTATCTGGCTACAAGCAGGAAACTACCTAGCTATAGGGGGGCAACTATCTGGCTACAGGGGAGAAAATACATGGCTACAAAGGAGAAACTACCTGGCTACAGGGGGCAACTAACTTTCACAGCTGACATAGGGGGCACCGATCTGGCTCTGGGGGCAACTAACTGGCAACAAGGGGGAAGCTACATAGCGCTACAAGGGGGAGCAACTATCCTGGTCATACAGCGGGGAGGGAAACCTCTGTCTCTAACATGGGAAACTACATGGCTGCAGAGAGGCAACTATCTCGAGGGCTACGAGGGAGGCACTATCTGGCTACAGGGTGGCTACCACATACACTTGGCCTACAGCAGGGGAAACTTACCTCTTGCTACGCGGTGGCAACTATCTGGCATACAAGGGGCGAACTACTGCTACAAGGATGGAAACTACCTCTAGCTACAGGGGGCAAATACTCTCTAACTAAAGGAAAAACTACTGGCTACCAGGGGGCAACTATCTTCTAGGCGCTACAAGGGAGGCAACTACTGGCTAACACAAGAGGTACACACTACCTGCGTCAACAAGAGAGGGAAACTACCTGTCTGCAGGGTGCACGCAAACTATAATCCACACTACAGGCGGGCAATTGTTCTAGACTAACAGGGTGGCCTTCGGGCTAACCAAGGGGCCACACGTCAGTCATCTGGCTACAGGGGGAAAATCTATGTCTACTGCCTAAAGTCGGCCAAACAAACTGGCGCTATTGTGCCCGATATGGCTTCACACAACGCGAGCCAACTATCTGGCTTACATGGGAGGGATTCAACGTATTATGGATCTAGACAAAGGGGGTGAAACTACCTGGCTAATCAAGGAGGCCAACTAACTTGACTACAGAAGCAGCGTATCGGCAACCAGAGTGGCCCAACAATACATCGCGAGTATCGAGCGCGTGTGTTGTGTGCGCGCGAGACCTTCTGGGCTCCAAGCGTCTCTAACTATAGCTGTGCTACCGTAGGGCCTAACCTAATATGGCTAACAACAGGGAGGGAAAAACTACTTGACTACAAGGGCCAACTATACGACACAACAAGAGTGGAATAACACTCTTAATCTCTGTAGACTAACAAGGGGACCAAAATACCACAAGGCCTACAAAAGGTCGGGATCACCTTCTGGCTTATACGAGGTGCCAACAACCTGGTTACAGGGGGGAACACACACACACACAGACCACACAAGATGATGGAGCGTCCTAACTACCTGGCTTACTAAGGGGGGACTATGCTACCTGAACAACAGGGAGCATACCTTCACTGGCTAACAGGTTGAGAACTATCTGGCTACAGGGATGCATAATTACCTGTCTACAGCGGGCTACTACCTGGCTACAGGGGGCTGCTAACTGGCTACCGGGGACAACGATCTGGCTTCAGGGGTTACTACTTGGCTACAAGGGACATATTACCTGGCTACAGGGGACATATTACCTGGCCACAGGAGGCTACTACTTGGCGCCAAACAGGGGGTAATTAACCTGAGCTACCAACTGGACAAACTACCTAGGCTTACAGGGGCATATACTACCCTAGCAGGAGGTAGCTACCTGGCTACAGAGTGGCGTCCAGTAGTTGAGTTGGACACTTAGAAAATGCAGGGCACCGTCTGGGTCCTAATAGTAATGGGATGTCCCACTAATAGGTTTGTAAAGCCAGCATGGGTACCACACAATCTATAATTATGGCACACCTTTTGTATCGCCATTATTATATCAATTGTAGCTACCGGCAACCACTATCCCTCATGCCCTGAGGTTTGTATAGTGACATTTTGCGTTTCAATTGTGTTACTTTTGCGACACACTGTGCAATCTTCCCTCATGCATTATACTGTGGCTTTCTCGCATGCCTGGTGTGAATAGGTGTTAAAAAAGTTTGAGAGCGTGATGACAAGTTCTTTTCATCTTGCTCATAGCAATATAGCTAGCACAGAAGTGATCTTTTTCCACAGTCAGCAATGAAATAGGCAAAGAGTTAGACCTATAGCTACACTTGTCATGTTTGTTCATCCATTCTGACACGTCTAGGTTCACAAGCCACCAAAGAATTGGAAGTGTGGTTTGTTTTGAGTAATTATTCCCTCATAGTTTTCTGTATGTTTTTTTATCTGGCATACAGGACAGGGCAAATAACTGCCTGGCTACCAGGGTGCGACAAATCACACACCATTTGGCAAGACTAAGGGGGCATAATAACCTACATTGCGGCTATAGCGAGGACTGAGTAAAGCTAAGTGAGAACAATCTACATTGAACTAATTTGATGTCATATATCTCCAATTTCTTGATATATTCTCTAACTAATTATAATTTCAAGTTAGTTGAGTTATCACAGTTTCATAAACATTCGCGCACTAGAGGCATTCGAGACAAGTGCCTCTTATAATCCTCTCAAGACCTACAGACTTCAGTTTTAATTTCCATACTGAGGTGGGCTCGCATTCAGTCCTGGTTCTTCGGGTGAATTGCTGTAATTCTTATCTTAGTCTCAGGGAGGCTGGCTACCCACCATAGACTACAAGAGATGAAGGCGTCAACTACAAAAAGACAAATATTGCGTACTTCTAAGTATGGACACAATAGGTATGGTTGTGAGACACTTTAGCGCAATTTCTTCTGATCTGTAAAAGCGAGACATATAACAACACACATACACAGGCCTTGTTGAAATATTAGAAAACGAGCTTTGTTCATCCCATGCTGAGAACACAGGGCTCGGAGCAGATGGCATTTCTGAGGTGCCCAGGCAATATACAAAGCCCAGATGGAGTCGCGACCCCCTCGCTCCCAAACACACAATTTGCGCCCCCCCCACTAATATCCTCTTGCCCTCTAGGCTCAAGGACCCGCTCCGCTCCCCCTAGAACACCCAGTTACCTTGAGTCCCCTGCACCAACTCCACTACCCTGCAACTCACTTTAGTCCCTCTCTGCAAACACATAGTTATCTCTCCCCCCCCCCGCACCAGTAACTCTCTCCTCTCTTTACACTAACTTCTTTACCATAGTCAGTCCTGCAACCCAGGCGGAACGTGTGGTACAATCTTGGATCCTAATAACTCCGGAGGCCACATACTCAGAACTGGATTGTTACTTTTCATTGCTCAGTAAGGGCTAGTGTGAGTACACAACTGAATCTGCAAGAGTCTGCGATACTTCAACAACTAGAAACAACCTTTACTGTCGTTCCATGTCACTGAATTTATATCGCATCTTCGTATCCCATATATATCCCATCCAACCCTCAGTCAGTCTGCTGTAACAAATTATGAAAAATCCAGCACCTTGCACAATCTGGCTTTTCTATATTCCGAACTCCATCCTATACATGGATGCAAATCGTTACTCGACAAATCAGTATGAGTTTCACTAAAACACTCCCTCACCTGTGTCGCTGTGCTGTGTGTGTGTCTCAAAACGTGACAGATCCGATACCATTTTCAACATCCATCTCCCCCCCCCCATGTTCAAAGCATAATAAATAAACAAAATTTAAATATACAGAGGGAAGTTATTCGGCCCAACCAACCAACATCACCCTAAGGTATAAATCTCACTCCTCCCCTATAGGAGACTATGCCTCAAAGCTATGACCTGTACCCACATACATGCACCTCATGAAAAACCAGTACAGGGAGGAGGGCAAGATAGTGAAATCGCACTGGAAAAGTGGAGGGTTCAAAGATATTGTGTCCAAATCTACAGGATAAGAGTGGAGGCCGGAGCATCATCATGCGTTCTGGACCGGATGCAGAACAAAAGGAAAGTTAGCGACTCGTCACAGAAAACGTCACCTGTGAGAGTCACAAGATGTAACTGCACTGTAATCACTTATATGTCTGTAGAGTCCGTGTACACTGGTATTTATCACTATATGGTCACTGTATGGGGGTAATATACAGTCTATAGGGCTGGTATACACTGGTATATACCACTATATGGTCACCGTAACTTGAGTTAATCATACATTCTGACTGAGCCACAGTGATACATGTAACAACCACTAAAATGTGGCACGCAATGCGAGGTAATATACAGCCTATAGGACACCTGTGTACACAGGTACAGTATATACCACTATATGTTGGTAATATTGGTCTTTGTATACTGATATTTATTCAGTATATGGTGATAATGTGGTGGTAATTTGTGGCCTTGTTCTGACGGTATAATCAGGTCCATATGTATTTGAGCTAATGATAATGTTGGTCTTTGCATAATGGAATTTGTTTGGTAGCAGTATAATGGGGATGTCTATGATGAAGTATTCACTCCTTGTATTATCTAGTAACTGCATGACCTAAGAGGTCCTGGTAAATGTTTGTGGTCAGGGAGGAGGGGGAAACATCCAAAAGTTTCTGTGCAGCCACATTTATTGTGTAAGCCTTCTGTATAAAGTACAAGTATGTTGCATACAAATAATAGCAAGGACAAACTTTGAGAAACCTGGCCGTAAGACTTTCTCACTAATTATCTCTTGTACGACTTTGCGTCTGAGGCGTTGTAATAAATTTGAATTCCTTCATCTCCATATATACTTGGCCTTATTGTTACACCTGTGCAGCACAATTATACATTTAAGCATTTAAGTTTGTACTTAAAGACATTTTATTTTTTTTTCTATTATAGAAAGATATTCTGTATGTAACTTGACTATTGATTGCAATTAATGTAGCTTCACTGCATTTGGTGAAAGGACAAGCAGTAGGACCATTTATCATTGCTTAGAATTTCAGCCATGTCTGACCTCATGCTCAACTGTGTACAGTTGTACATGTATAGTATTACAATGTGTTCTGTTCTCTGGTTCCCTAGTGCTAGATACATATTTTTATGGTAGCACTAAATGCAAGTACACCGCGTGTGAAAAAGCAAAATGGGCCTTGCCAAGTAATATATCATCAGAACATAGGGTGTATAGCCTACAGTAGGTCATCAGAGGTAGCATCGACTACCGGCCCTGCATGTCTAAGAGGCCCAAGAGCCCACTCTGAGCAACATAAGGAGACACCAACATTTTAAATGGCCCCATTTCACTTTTTTGCACTATTGCCCAGGAGCTTCAAGTTATGCCTCTGCATGCAGACTAAATAAAAAAAGCTCTAAAGCTCTATATACCATCACATTTGTATATCCAACAATGTGAATGTTTAATCTTATGTTGGCATTATTGTGGTATACATATCTCATATAACAGGAGGTTCTATTTGGGAAGGTATAAGGTTGTCCAGGCAAAACAATTATGTTATAAATAATGCCTTTCTCCAAATTAGGCATTTCCTTAATGTACATTAAAAAATTTTCTTTAGCCTTCCTGCACATGTGAAACAGTATTTTGCTGTCAGAAAGCTCTTAAATTCTATGGGTGCGTTCACATGGCAGTGGACAAATACCGGTCGGTTTGCCGGCCTGTATCTGTCTGGTTTTGCGGCCGTCCCCACGGTCGCAGGGGGTGGGGGGGGTGGAGGGCTTTTCGCCTGCCCATCCCATTGTGGTGGTCATGTTGTGTCCGGACACCGGACAGAAGAATGAACATGCTCGATGTTCTCTGAGCGGCCCGCGGGCGGTAAAAACCGCCGGGCGGAAAACCCGTGCAGTGGGGACTGCTGCACGGGTTTTCCACAGCGCACAATTGTGCTAATTTCCGGACGGTCTTTCAGGCGGTCTGAAAAACCGTCCGAAAACCCGTGCCGTGGGGACAGGCCCTATGTGCCTGGGCATACATCAAACAGGAGATAATGAGATTATTGAGGTTTGGCTTTTTCTTTCAGATCAGCCAATCAGCCATAAAAACTATGTCCCTTTGGTCCTGCCTCCCAAGGATTCAACATAAGAAGTGATATATGGGGCATGCACTGAGACTGAGGTTGAAAGGGAGGAAGCTAGACAAAGCATGGCAAAGAATGCTGGGGCTTGCAGATTTACAGAGCAAAAGGAAACAGGTTTCACATAGAAAATGGTGCAGCTTGGCTGCAGAGAATGGAGGCTACACTCAGCACAGAACACATAATGGGAAATACTTAACTCCTTAACGACCGCCCGCCGTTTTTTGACATCGGCTGGTGCTTGTCATTCGTCTACAGCGACATCTTTTGGCGTCGCTGTAGACATCGGAGTTTGCGGCGCCCGGCGCCACAACAGCGCTGTGATTGGGGCTGTACTACACAGTCCTGATCCCAGCGCAGCTCCTCCGCTCCCCGGTGCTTTAACCCTTTGATTGCCGCAGTTCATCACCACAGCACAATCAAAGGGTTTCCCTGCTCTGTCGGGTGATTGCAACGCCCGGTGACCCGACAGAGCCCGGGGAACGGCTGCACAGTCAGCCCTGGGGACTTAGAGTAGCCCAAGGGCTGTCTGTGTAAGAAGCCAGCGATCAGGGCAGACTGTGAGCTGCCCTGATCACTGCCTGTGTAAGACTGACACAGATTATAATGTATTAGCATATATGAATATGCTAATACATTCCCAAGTGTAAAAAAAAAAAAAAAAAGTAAAAGTTATCCCTTCATGGGATTTTTAAAAAAAGTAAAAAACATAAAAAGTGTAAAAAAATAAAAAAAATAATTGTGCATAAATTACACGCACGAAAAAACCTACACATATTTGGTATCCACACGACCATAGTAACCTGTTGAATTAATCTACCAAGTTATTAAGTGTGAAATGTGAATGGAGTAAAAAACTTTTTTTTTTTTTTTAAAAATGAAAAAAATAAAAACAAAATCTGCAATTTTTTATAAGTAAATTTAAACTATTCCCCCATAAAATACAACTTGTCTCGAATAAAACAAGGCCTTATACACTGAAAAAATAAAAAAGTTACAACTGTTGAAATGCAAGAAGGCGAAAACTAAAAAAAGTTCTGGTCATTAACTACTTTTCAGGTGTGCGGCTTAACGGGTTAAGCAAGCTACCTAAGATTGTTTATCTTGTTGTTTTCTTGTAAGTTCCCAACCCTTTAACTTTTGTTCAATTAAAGTCAATAACAATTTTTAGAGCTAGTTGTACATTTTATGATTTACATATCATGCTTCCACTTTATACATATAGGTTTATTACCCCTTCACACAAGGCGATAGTTCTAGGAAGGCAAATAGGAGCTTCATATTGATTATTGTATGTGAACAACCCTTTTAGATGCTATTTTAGTATGCAAAAGGCCTCTGCACATATAATCGACAGTGTCATCACAGTTGCTTATAGAAAATCAGTACCGTGCTCTGCCTAGATTACATAATTAATATACTTACAATGTTGTGTGGTCATAATCTGTTCAATGTTAATAAGACAAGAGAATGTTCCTAACACATACTGGTCATTACGACATGGTCAAAATTACCTGGCGACCGCAGTTCGTCTTGATAATCTGGTTCATAAGGGCTGAGTGTTTGCATGAGAGAGTAGATGGAAAGTGCAAACAGTCCAATCATAATAACGTAAAAAGCTGCATAGTAAAGACTTATGTACACTGCAAAGAGAAGCATCATATAAGTATTATGTTTATACATTTTATATATGGCCCTCATAGTACACAGTTATAATTAAACATCTGCCATATTGTTCTTTTCAATACTTTCCTAAGTATCTGAAGACAAAAGGCAATAAAAGCATAAAACGCATAGAAAAATGTATTTATTTTCCGATATTTGTTAGTTTAGAAATTGTATGAAAATAATTATATTATTTATTAGGAAACTTGAGTAACGTTACAGTTACAATTATTTACAAGTTATAAAATGTTTAAAATATTTGTTAGCAAAAGTGATAAGCATTTTATACATGCTTGGTCAAAATCCATGGTTACAGAATTATTATTTACTTCAGAGTGTATTAAACTGGCAAATATAATTCAGAAAAAATAATAAATAATTTTAATATATTTAGAATGTTCTAACTTTGGTCTAATCATTTTTGTGTCATAGACACAATCATTATTGTCACAGCTGTCTATTTTTGCTTACAGGGAATAAATAATAATTATTTTTATAAGACTTTTATAAGACTTTTGTGTAATAAGGACTGTAGTTAGCACCTCTGCCTTATGCCTGGGGTCATGGGTTTAAATTCCACCAAGGACAACATTTTTCAAGGAGTTTGTATGTCTTCCCTATATTCACGTGGGGGCACTCTGGCTTCCCTTGCACTTCAAAAACATACTGATAAATTATTCCAGAATATGGACTGTGAGCCCAGGCAAGGAGAAATTTGAATAATGGCTATCTCTGTACAGTGCTGTGGAATATAGTGGTGTTATGTAAATATATAAAATAAGGTATAAACCCAATGGTTTCCGTTTTTTTAGAATATGTATTATCATTGTTTCAATAAAGTAAATTTAGTAAATTTTTAATGTTGATTGTATTGTAAGATTTATTGTATTGTAATTGGCCAATCGTCAAATATCAAATAACTCTCTTGTTAATCCAAATAGCAGCCAATTCTGATTCATTAGTGTCCTAAAGTCGAAGAATTTGATGTATGAATAATTTATTCAAGTTATCTATTGAGGTTTTAGCCACTTTTGCATTGCTATGAACAGAAAACATTTGCCATGAAAAGCGGCATTTCAAAAATTATCCATAAATATATGTAAATGCTAAAAAATTTTGTGGAATTGTGTCTATGAACCCGGTAATCCTCAACAAAAAATCTCTGCAGTATCTTGAATAACTTTGTAAGAGGCGATATATCCAGTAAGCTGGATTTTCAGTTTTGCATTGCTTGTGTAGCAAATGGAGAATTACGCTAGTTAAACTTGTATCCTTTTCAGAGGTCTATTCTTTACTTATCTGTTTTATTTTAGTGTTTTATAACATGTAATTATATATATATATTTTATAATCCATAATTTATAATTATATTTTAGCACAGTTTAAAAACATACCCCATTTGATTAAGGTCCGTCCCATCAGCTCTCCTGTATCAGGGTTCCATACAAAGCGGCCAAAGTTTTGCATTCGCTCGCTGCATGTTCTCTTTTCATTAAACGTTGCCATTTCTGATGACCAAGGTAGAACCCCTTCGACAGCACAGCAGATCCAACACAAAGGCGGCCTCTTGACATTCTCTCACTCTCTTTTATAGCAGCTCCTGAAGGTTGTTTAGATGTCACTAAGTTCTACCATCAAATCAGATCAAATATTCTTCCCGCATTAGCATTGTTATCTTTTTGATGCTGATATCACACAGTAAAGAATCTGTGGATATCACATGCCCTTCCATTTTCACCTACACAATCCATTAACTAGTGTTACGCATTTTTTTGCACCCGTGTAAGTTCACCTTGATTAGTTTATTTACATTGATAAGGAGTTTAGAATTCATGCACCATGGCTTTAGAAACAATTCTCATTTGATTTAATAATAGTCTGGCAAAGGTAAGCTCACTGGGCCACATGTAGGAAAACTGTCTTGGTCTAAGACTTTCTTTGTTGCAAATAGCAACCAATCAGAACTCCTCTTACATTTCATATAATGCTCTGGAAAAATGAAAGGGGAGCTCTGATTGGTTTCTATGGGCATCAAAGAAAGTATTTTGATCTAGAAAGTTTTCATTCATGTCCCCCATTGTTTTTGTTTATCTATCTAGTTTTTGTGTATTGAAAATATTAAGGGCAGTTTTCTGGTCTATATTGCGCCAAAACGACTTTTGATGCCATATTCTTGTTGTAAATGAACTGTCGTACACCAAAACTAGGCGCATTATACGCCGGATACGACACTTTGTAATGCGCCTAAATATGGTGCACTGTGCGCCCCTGTCGCGCAAAGTGCCTATTGAGGCGCATTACATATGTTATTCGCCTCCGTCGGGCCATGTTCCACGATAGGCGCATTACATATACTACCAATGATGTGCTATGCGCCGCGAGTTGGACAATGCACCTCATTTGATGTGATGCGCCTTTTTAGGCGCATTACGTTTTCTATGCAAGGTATACCTGATGCCAGTTTCTAGAAAGTATCTGAATTTCAGGCGCACTTTACAATGATTTAATGCGCCTAAAACTGGCATGGATACACCACTTTTCGGACATGTCACCCTAAGTGCTGCATGAATATAATGGCCCAAAATTTGTGGTCTTCTAAACAACCCATATTTATTCATGATGTTGGCCTCCTGTAACAGCCTTTACTCTTGAGCGAAGGTTTTCCACTAAACAACCATACAATAGGTAAAAAAAATACATAGTCAAGTCACATTATTATGACCACTATCTATTTTCAAAGTTGGCAGTGTGTAGGTCTAGGAGGAAGTCATGTGTCATGAGCTCACTTGCTGGGTATATAAGGTGTAAAATAGGCCGTCTGAACACATATGCCTTGCTGCTGTGGTTAAAAGGAGCAATTATCGTACTAGCGGAAGGGATAATTACTTGCTTTCGGCCATTAGTGCTAGTATTTACAAAAAAGTATAGTTTGTGAACTGTTCACATGCTGCTGTGGTGGAAGGTGTATTGTGAGTGGACAAATGGCATCATTGCGAATAAGCAATTAGGAAACTGCAGGGCACCATGTGCCATCGATGTGAGAGATGAAAATCAGTAAAGACGGATAGACACGCTACAGTTGAGCAGCTCAACACCAAAATGAACCATGAGGCTATCAGACAACAGTTCACCAAGCCGTAGTGTGTATGGGGTTCTGATACTGACAGATGGTTACTTGGCAAAATATTGGATGAATTTAAGGCTCATCTGGGTAATAAATGCGTAGTAAATCCTTCAGTCCAGGTGCATGGACAGCTCTAGGACTTGCAGGGCCAAACATAAAATATCCAAAAAAGAAATGAATCTAGCATCCGATGGAGATGATTAAAAACATTTCTGTATCTTTATTCCATGGACGTATTATAACATGGTCTTCCGAAAAAGGTGTGCAAGTCAGGGAAACGCAGAACTCAAGTACGATCACATGATCGTACAACAAATGTAAAACAATATATACAGCAAAACATTAAAGAAATAGATATTTGCATTGTATTAAAAAATCTTAACTGTTATACACATATTAAAACCCAATTTATATGTTATTATTATTATTATTATTATTATTATTTATTTTAAAGCGCCATTGATTCCAGGGCGCTGTACATTTGAGGGGGTTACATACATTACATAAGTCAAACGAGTACAGTGATAAGTAATAATGACAATTGGCACGACAGAGGGAGAGAGGACCCTACCTATGATGTTATATCATAAACATATTGATGCAAATAAAGTTGTTCATTTCAAATTGTGTCGTTGATTCTATGGGACTGGATGCGTCCAAATCTATTGACACATACTACCAGGATATAAATTATTTGTATCCAAATTCAGTCTGTACACGGAGAAACATTTCAGACTGCATTACAGATTCTAATTTGAAATAGAAATATACCTTGTCTGCCCTTTATTCCTAAGGTATTAAACCAACTAACATGAAGATTGCTGAGCAACTGAGAACACAGCTATGTATCAAATCAAACCTGTAGGACAACAAATTTAAGTATGTAATATATATACCCAGTGTCAGACTGGGGTGTCTAAGGCCCACAGGTGGAGTTGACTTCAGGGGCCCACCAAATTACTTTGGTTTCTGGGCCCACCAGTGGAGTTTATTTTAGGGACCCACTCTGCAGCTACTGCACCACCTCCTCCTCCCACCCGCTCTCTGTTGGTGTCCCTCAGGGGTCTGTCCTGGGCCCACTCCTCTTCTCTATCTACACTCTTGGTCTGGGTCAGGTCATAGCCTCGCATGGCTTTAACTACCACCTGTACGCGGACGACACCCAGCTTTATATCTCCGGTCCTGACATTAACTCCCTTCTCTCCCAGATCCCAAAATGCCTATCATCCATTTCCTCCTTCTTCTCCTCCCGTCGCTTAAAACTAAATGTAGATAAAACAGAATTCATCATCTTTCCACCGTCCCTCTCTACCCCTCCACCTGATCTCTCTATCACTGTTAATGGCCACACCCTCTCACCAGCTCCACAAGTCCGCTGCCTTGGGATAACCTTTGACTCCTCTTTATCCTTCAAACCACACATCCAAGCCCTCACCTCTGCCTGCCGCCTCCACCTGAAAAATATTTCACGCATCCGCCCATTCCTTAACTCTGACACTACTAAAACGCTAGTCCACGCCCTCGTCATCTCCCGCCTTGACTACTGCAACATCCTTCTCTGTGGCCTCCCAGTTAGCACCCTCGCTCCCCTCCAATCCATCCTAAACTCTGCTGCCCGTCTGATTCACCTCTCTCCTCGCTACTACTCTGCCTTTCCCCTCTGCCAATCCCTTCACTGGCTGCCCATTGCCCAACGAATTCAGTTCAGATTACTAACCCTGACCTACAAGGCTCTCCATAACCTCTCCCCTTCATACATCTCTGCCCTACTTTCCAGATACCTCCCCTCACGCACTCTCCGCTCCTCACAGGACCTTCTCCTCTGCTCCCCTCTCATCAGCTCCTCACATAACCGTCTCCAAGACTTCTCCCATGCTTCACCCACACTCTGGAACTCATTAACCCAAAACATCAGACTCTCCCCAACTTTCACCAGTTTCAAAAGCAACCTGAAAACCCATTTCTTCAGGATAGCCTACAACCCACATTAACCCCACCACCACTACACCGGCCCGCAAGCATGTCTGACCCTCACCTTCTGTCTATCCCCTTCTTCCTTGTAGATTGTAAGCCCTCGCGGGCAGGGTCCTCTTTCCTCTCTGTTTCCGTTACTAGTCATTTTTGTCACCATTGTATTTGTTCAATATTTGTTATGTATGTAATTCCCCTTAAATGTACATCACCCTTGAATTTATGGCGCTCTAAAATAAATAATAATAATAAATGACTATACATGCTTTCTATAATCTGCCTCTTGCTTTTTGCCACTCTTCCTCTGCTTTTTGCCTCTCCCTAGGATGCATATGCAGTTAACAAACAACTCCAGGTTTATAATGCTCAGAGACCCACCGGGGGTCTACCCTAGTACCCTGTGGGCCGGTCTGTATATACCCTGAATAACAGACTTGGCAAATAGAAAAGCATTAGTCTCGGCACTACCTTTCCCCAATGCTAGGTGTTGTGCAGCTTACTCCTGTGATAACACTATTCCATAGCTTTCTCGGTGGTACTCAGTGACATATAGAACAGTCTTAATCAATCCCGACAGATAGAGAGAAAAGTATTCACGGCACTCACCACATTGCTTGCTTAAAATGCTCCTTTATATAAATATAAAGAAGCAATTTAAGCAAGCAATGTGGTGAGTGCCGTGAATACTGTTCTTTCAACTTGCCGACCCTGAATAACAGAATCACTGTGTGCAGTGAAAACAAGTGTATAAGCACATTGTCTACATATATACTCTTAACAGTGAAGGCCTAAACAATGTAAATGGTTGTGTTACATTAAATAATGAAGGGATATATTAATAAATATACATAAGATCGTTTTTATAATTTAACCCCTTAGATCCAATCATCCTCCCATATGAATACTAAGGATTTTTTATCCCCTTCATCAGATGGTGTGATTTTTTTCAAGCCAAAAAACTGAAAGAATAAATATTTCTATTATGTATTTCCCTAAAGTGTTTTGTATGTTGTGATGTACAATGTCATAAATATGCTAAGCTGTACAGTGAAGGAAATAATTATTTGATCCCTTGCTGATTGTGTAAGTTTGCCCACTGACAAAGTCATGAACAGTTTATAATTTTAAGGGTAGGTTAATTTTAACATTGAGGGATAGAATATCCAAAATCAAATCCAGAAAATCACATTGTATAAATTATATAAATTTATTTGCATTTTGCAGTGAGAAATAAGTATTTGATCCATCTGGCAAGCAAGATTTCATACTGGCAAAATCCTTGTTAGCAAGTACAGCAGTCAAATGTTTTTGTAGTTGATGATGAGGCTTGTACACGTCAGGAGGAATTTTGGTCCACTCCTCTTTGCAGATCCTCTCTAAATCATTAAGATTTTGAGGCTGTGACTTGGCAACTCGGAGCTTCAACTCTTTCCATAAGTTTCATATGGGAATAACGTCTGTATACTGGCTAGGCCACTCCATGACCTTAACGTGCTTCTTTTTTAACCACTCCTTTATTGCCTTTGCTGTATGTTTCGGGTCATTGTCTTGCTGGAAGACCCATCTATGACCCATTTTTAATGTCCTGGTGGAGGGAAGGAGGTTGTCACTCAGGATTTTATGGTACATGGCTCCATCCATTCTCCCATTGATGCGGTGATGTATTTGTGTGCCCTTAGCAGTGTATCACACACACAACATAATGTTTCCACCTCCATGCTTGACAGTGGGGACGGTGTTATTTGGGTCAAAGGCAGCGCTTCTTCTCCTCCAAACACGGCGAGTTAAGTTAATGTGAAAGAGCTCAATTTTTGTCTTATCTGACCACAGCACCTTCTCCCAATCACTCACAGAATCATCCAGGTGTTTTTTGGCAAACTTCAGATGGGCCTGCACATGTGCCTTCTTGAGCAGGGGGACCTTGTGGGCACTGCAGGATTTTAAACCATTACGGCGTAATGTGTTACCAATGGTTTTCTTGGTGACTGTGATCCCAGCTGCCTTAAGATCATTAACAAGTTCCCCCGTGTAGTTTTAGGCTTATCTCTCACCTTCCTCATGATCATGAGAACCCCACGAGGTGAGATTTTGCAGGGTGCCCCAGATCAATGTCAATTGACAGTCATTTTGTATTTCTTCCATCTTCTTACTATTGCACCACTCCTTGTCACCCAGCATCTTACTTGGTTTTGTAGCCCATTCCAGCTTTGTGCAGGTCTATGATCTTGTCCCTGACATCCTTAGAAAGCTCTTCGGTCTTGCGCATGTGGTAGAGGTTAGAATCTGACTGATTAATTGACTGTCTGTGGACAGGAGTCTTATACTTATTTCTCTCAGCAAAATGCAAATAAATGTATTTAATATAATATAATATTCTCAATATAATCTCTCAATGTTAAAATTAACCTACCCTTTAAATTATAGACTGTTCATGTGTTTGTCAGTGGGCAAACTTACACAATCAGCAAGGGATCAAAAATAATTATTTCCTTCCCTGTATGTCCAAAAACATTGGTGGCATTAACACTTTCCCGACATTGAACATATGAGTATTTCCTTATGCCAGCAAAGGGCATTGTCGCAGCGCGATCCTGCTTCATAGCTGCCGGGCGCTGGCTCCATCCCACACTGTCTAACCTTTTACACACCACAGCAAAGATGGTTGTGGCATCTAAATCAATTAGAACCTGTGCCGCGCATCGGGGTGCCCACGCCGAAATCGCGGTGCCCATATCGCTTAACATGGCAGCTGGAAGCCTTGTAAAGGCTTCCATCACTGCCATGTTTTCGATTTTGCTACTTCCGGCCCCAAGTATTACAACTACAATTAGGCTGTATTAACGATTGCAACCCCTAGTGGTGAAGCACCGTAGGGGGACTCAAAGTTAAAATTAAAAAATATATATATTTTTACGTGTAAAAAAAAGAAAAAAGAAATTACAAATAAAAAAAATACAAATATTTGGCATCGGCGAGTTAAAAAAAATCCGATCTATTAAAATATAACATCAATTATCCTGTATGCTGAACACCGTAGAAGAAAAATTCCAAATGCCAAAACTGCGTTTTTTTTGCTCATTTCACATCCCCCAAAATTGTAATAAATTTAACCCAAAAAGGCATGTATTCAAAACTGGTAGCAATAAAAATTACACTTCCGCTTGAAAAAAATACCCCCCTCACTGACGTCCGTAGTTGTTAGTACAAAAAAATTATTGGTCGCAGAAAATGGCTCCGTGGCGCAAATTGCAAAAATATAAAATATTTAGAATTTTTTTTTTACGGTACCAAAACATAATGAAAACCGTGCATGTTTGGTAGTGGCAGATGTCTATCAACCTGTAGAATACAGATAACACAGATTTTTTACTGATGATTGAACGCCTTAAAAGCAAAACACCCGCAAACATGATGCAAGTACTTTTTTCACATTTTGCCCCACTTAGAATTTTTCTGCGGGTTCCCAGTATATTATATAGTAATATGAATAACATAATTGAAAGTGCATCTTGTCCTGCAAAATAAAAGCACTTATATATCTATGTAGATGAAAAAAATAAAAAAAGTTATGGCTCAGGGAAGGCAATGAGGGAAAAACAAACATGACAAAAAATAGGCCTCAGCATTAAGGGGTTAAACACTGCAAGTAAATACAGATAAGTTGTGGGTGGGTGGGTGTGGCTAGGGTTAAAAAACCTACCACAGATATTCCCTGTGGCCAGCTAGATAGGTAGGTAGATAGATAAGGGTTGTTGCAGTTTGTGCTGTTTGTTTTTTGTTTTTTTAATCTTTGTGTTATTTATTACTTGATTTATTTATGTTACATATTGTGTCCCCCATAAGATCAGAAAAGACCCCTAGCGAGCGTTTTTACATTATTTTTTTCATTGTTGCTTATTTTCCTTGTATCCTGGGCTCAAATATTAGCCCCAGTTACAGGGAAAATACAGCCCCCTGAACTAACTGCAGAGCTGATGTGGGACTGATAAGACCCAAAAGCTCCTGCAGTTAACAAGCCCTGGTGATCAAATGACCACAGGAAGCAGAAAGCCTGAAAGCTTCTGGTTGATCTGTATATACAGCGCTCATTGAGTGCTGTGTATATAATGATCAGGAATGCAGGAACAGTAACAAACCCTCCCTTTGGCTGCTGCTGATATGAAATGAAGCAAAATCAGAACAGCAATGTATTTGGTAATAGTCTACATTTACATTTGCTTACATGTTTATAGCTAATATTATGAAAATATCCCTTTAGGGATGAATTTATATATTTAGGATAGAAAGAGGCACCTTATTAACTATATTGAATGGTGGGAATTCCAGAATTCTATACATATAAAACATATATAGTACATAGGGCATCAGTTTCCCCATTTATACATGTTGTCAGTAGAATGTTAGCAAATTCTATCAGGATCTAGCCATAGAATCCACACCTAAATCCTCACGGCCGGTGGAAATGGTGACATGAAGAGTACAAGATACTGCATCATGTACTGTTAACATACTATGTATCTATACTGACTGTAAAGATTCCATTATTCTGCCAGTATTAGGATACGTCTACACAGTGGCGTAGCTACAAGGGGCGCAGTGGTCACAGTTGCGAGCGGGCACCCCTCACCACTCAGCTACATCGCTGGGTCACATAGACCCAGTGATGTACAGATTACTGCCACCGCCTGCACAGAGCATTTTGTCAGAGGTTGAATGGCCGGAATGCACTCAATGTAGCGGCGCAATGTAATGATGTCACATTACTATTAGGCTTAGGGCTTAGTAGACCCCGGAACTGGTGTCCCGGAGCAGGCGGCGTAATAACGTCACACCTAACCACCCTCTCCCGATTCAAAGAGAAGTTTTTTTTAACATTTGGGGGCCCTACATATAAACCTACCTAACTGCTGGGAGGCCCTATATATATACCTACCTATCTTCTGGAGACACTATATACACCTACCTAAATGCTGGAGGCCCTATATACCTACCTAAGTGCTTGGGGCCCTATATATACCTACCTAAATGCTGGGAGCCCTAGATAGACCTAACTAACTACAGGGGGCCCTATATAGACCTCCCTAGCTTCTGGGGGCCCTATAAATACAAATATAACTGCTGGGAGCCCCATATATACCTACCTAACTATAGGGCGCTCTATTTATACCTACCTAACTGCTGGGGGCCCTATATATACCTACCTAACTACAGGGGGGCTATATATACCTAACTAACTGCTAGGTGCTCTATAAATACCTACCTAACTGCTCTGGGCTCTATAAATACCTACCTAACTGCTCTGGGCCCTATGTATACCTACCTAACTACTGGGGGGGGGTAGACCCTATATACACTTACCTAAATACTGGGGGGCAGGTTAGTCCAGGTATAGGTTGGATTGTGAGCAATATAAAGTATGATTCTGCCTACCCCAACCTCAGCTTTTCAGGTGTACAGCATGTTTTTAAGGGAGAACACACATGAGCAGAACATACACACTTTGTGGATTCACACCCAGAAACCTAGTTCTGTAAGGTATCAATGCTAACCACTAAGCCCCTGTGCTGCCCACTTTAGGGCCTGTCCACATGGCAGTGACAAAATACCAGTCGGTTTCTATCTTAAGAATCTGACCGGTATTTTGTCGTCTTTTGGATGGTTTTGGGGGACGTTTCTGACCACAGTTTGCGGATTCAGCTGTCCCTTTCAACCATTCAAATACACACTTTATGCCTTAAAAACCTGGCAGAAGATTGTGCATGTTGAAAGTTTTTCAGAACACCTGCGGTGTAAAAACACGTCCAGCAGAAAATCCATTAACTGTAGACTGCTGAATGGATTTTCTATTAAAGTCTATGGGGATGGTTGCTGGTCGGTTTTCAGATGGTTTCCAAACTCGAAAACTGTCTGAAAATGGACTGACTTAATGTATTCAATTATTTTGAATAAAGGGTTTTCCATAGTTTTATAAACCTCCCATCCACCTTCTATTGTGCTAAAATAGAAAATTAACCCATACTTACCTCTCCTATCACCACTATTTCAATGCTGCCAGAGCTACACTCTTTCCCCAGGGACCCTCACTGAAAACAGCAAATCCATGGATTATATGATGCTGCAACCAAACTCTGACCCCAGCAGTCACATGCCTGCATGCAGTGACTGGCTGTTGCTTCATGTGAGCTATGAGCGTGACTTCATTAATGAGGGACGGAGGGAAGGCGGGAGACACTGGAACGCCAGTGATGGGAGAGGTTAGTATGTGTTAATTTTCTATTTTATCATATTGGTAGGTGATAGGGAGGTTTTAAAAGTCTTGGAAAAACCCTTTTATCCTATGGACAAAAAAATGACATATACATAGGCTCGGACTGGCCCGCAGGGGAATAGGGAAAACCCCCGGTGGGCCCCTGAGCATGGCAGACCTGGAGTTGTTTTTTTACTGCATATACATCCTCAGGAGAGGCAAAAAAGCAGAGAAAGAGAAGCAAAAAACAAAAGGCAGGGTATAGGAGGCATGTACTTTCAGTAGATGTAGGGTGGGCCCTTAAAATAAAGTCCACCGGTGGGCACAGAGACAGCTCAGCCGGTGGGCCGCTAGAAACAACCATCTGTGGGCCCTAGATACCCCAGTCCGACACTGCATATACAGTACTCGTCTTCCTTTCTGATTTCTATATCATTGCATATTTGTGGTGCTGAATCCTACTTAAAAAATTTGCAATAAATACACCACATGTGAAGAAATATTAATCATTCTTTACAGCTTGCATAAAATATTGTAACCCGATGTTGATATTTTAAAGTTCTTTCATACTACAGGGATCCTCCTATATTTTCACAATAACCTAATTGATTTTACAGTTGCCTAATATTGCATCACTCATGGTTAAAGGGGTTTTCAGTAAAACTGATGTGGAAAGTTTGGAAATTGAAAAATGAAAATTTTTGTCATCATTATTAAAAATTCTGTACCATTTTTGTTTTAGCTGCTATCTTAGTGATCCATAGTATACAGCTTGTCTCTTGATATGACCAGTGATGCAAGCTCCTCAGTCCTGGCCACACATTCTCAGACATCACTTCCTCTCAAGCAGTTACTGTCAGTCTTTTGCTTGCCTAGTAATCAACCACACTCACTGCTGAGTTCATCCCCAGGTACAACCCCAGGTCTTTCTACTCCTGTCCTCTGTACTCCTTAGTAATCAGTCAAACAGTGGAGATAAATAAAAAAAGAAAGCTTTATCATCAGGTATGTGCATTGAGAAAATATATCAACATTTGGTTTCTGCAGTAATTTGAACCTAGAACCTTTAGGCTGAAAGGCAGAAGTGATAACCACTCAGCTTCATTGTAGCTACTCATAACTTTTAACTGTATTTTAGTTTACTTGACTCTACATACACAGATCTTTGTTTGACTAGAGCCTCAGTCAACACACTGTGGGGAAAGGCATGGTGATGTCAAGCCTGCTGGGTCACATAATATGCAGTTCAAACAACCTATTCACACCCCCTTTTGAACACACTAAAAGCTGAAGAGAGGACTAAAGTACATGAAGTGCCATTGTGGTAAAACCCCTTTAAAGAGAACCTGTCACATAGATTATGTCCCCCATGCTGAGGACTGCACAAGCTAGTTACAGACATGTGGTTTCCAGCACTGTGTCCCTTATTCTGTAAGATGCAGCAGCTTTAGAGTATTTAATGCTTAAATCTGCAGTTTTCAGCCTTTTCTGCACAAAATGAGTCAGATTAACTCATGCCCCATCAACCTGAGGCTAGCCCCGCCCACCTCACAACTGACTAACCTATTACTTTGAATAGGTAGAAACATGTGAATAACTGCCAGGTGGGTGGGGCTATCCTTGGGTGGGCAGGGCTACCACCAGCTCATCAATAAGCTGGACTCTTTTCTGGCTGTAAACTGCCCGATTTAAGCATTAAATGCTTTGAAACTGCTGCATCTTACAGAATAAGGGACACAGCGCTGGAAACAGTATGTCTGACACTAGCTTGTGCTGTCCTCAGCAAGGGGGGCATAATCTATGTGACTGTTCCCTTTACGCATCACCATCAACAGCTTAGAACATAGAAAATATTATAAACTATGAGAAACATTAAATGTATGTTTTGTTACTTACTATCTTCCTGTACTTATCATATGCCAGGTCATTCCTATGGGATTCCTACTAAACAGGGCAGCTAATGCAACTGTTTTTCTTTTACAAATACATATATCTCTTGAAAGTAGAAATGTGATGTTAAGACTACAGATCAATTTGTCAGTATAGTACCATAAGTAGGTTGTAGCTGTCCCTGACCACAGGATTTGCAATTATTCAAATATCCCTTTGTTTGATCTAATAGAGGTCAAGAACTGTAATCTTGGACTTATAGGATCAACACTGTCATTGACTACTAGAAGCTGCTTGGGGTCATGGTATATCCCATCAGATAATTTCCTTAGCTGTCAATGAGATTTAGCTATAATTACCATTTATCGGAAGGACTAGAACACCAACATTATATTCATATGGATATTAATACATTATCTAAGATATTTTATAAATTATGTGATTTCAGCATAAGGTAACAAGTATTTTATGCTGCCACATAGAAACACAGGATGCAGTTCAGGATATGATCTCAAAATTTATGTAATCCTTTCCTAGATTTGAAATGCCGTAAACGACAACTGGACGTCGAGCATAAATTGACCATACATCATACATAGCTGTTGGCCAAACACCTCTTTGCCACACAGCTATTCCTATTGACCCTCCTATACACAGTTACACTTGGCTTAGCAGAATATACATGTATTCTTAATAGTGAAAGAAGAATGGGCTACTATCAGACATCTCTGACAGCAGCTTATATCATGTAAGAACAGTGGATCAGGCATGTTAAAATCCAACATGCCTCATTCTTCTTCCAGTCAAGTTACAGTATTATGACCAACAGCTAATATCCAGAGATACAGCTGTGTGCAACGCAAGCAGCAGCTAGATGGGCTGGGAGTGACTCTTAAGAGTATGTTCACACGGCGTAATTACCGTTTTTTTTTTGGGAGTCGCGCTGATCAGTGCGTATTACCAAAGCACGAAGGGGGAAGGGATAGGGCGGGAGCTCGCCGGTCCCTTTGACATGCATTATTTGAGGCGATTATCTCCCCACACGTACAATACAATCAGATTGTACGCGCGGGGGGACGAGGTGTAATCCATAGTTCTGTCTGAGAGCTATGGATTACCATAATTGTAGCGCACATCTCGCCGTGTATTAAGCGCCATACCCTAAGGTCCTAGTAGGTTGTTACAAGTATCGGACCCATGCTGACTGCGTCCTACAGCTGCTGGAGGGTGTAAGAGGGAGGATCCATAGAGTAAACATGATGTTTGAGGTGGTCCTACAGATGTCTAATTCAGTTCAAGTCAAATTTGGGGGTCAAGGTAGTACTTGGAAGTCTTGGTCATGCTCTTACAACTAATGTTGGATATTTCCAGCCATGTGACATGTATTACTGTCTTGCTGGAAGAGTCTATCCCACCTGGGGAGGCAATCAGCATGTATGGTAGTAAGTGATCTGCAGGGATGGATTCATACTCCAACGAGTTGAAAGTTCCTTCTGCATAAATGAGTGTGCCTACGGTTACATCTCACATCAATGGCATGTGATACTCTGCAGTCTATATGCCACTTATTTGCAGTTTACAGATCACCACACGTACACACACTATACAGGAAAATATCTGTAAAACTTTGGGGATTTATGGGGATCACAGTAGTTATAAGTGATGAAATATCCATCTCTATATGCTAGAGAGTTTTGGTCCAAAATAACCATACTTTGTAGTGATTGTCCACAAATGTTGATGAACAATACCAACTTTTAAAATTTTGGGGCTTCAAAACTAATGTTTTGCTGAATATTTCATATCAAATAATCTTTTCTAATTTAATTTTAGCAATTTTTTTTACTTACAATGCAATTTTACTGATTTATTTGTATATTTGACTTAAGTAAATAACTTAAATGTGTTTTATTAATACTTTATTTGATCGAGCAACATGAAGTAACAAGTATTTGTGAAGTCTAAAGAAAATATGCTTTTCTAAATTTTTGCAAATTAAAAAATTGAAAAGTGTGATGTGCATATATATTCAGCCACCCTGAGTGGGCAGATTTCTCAAAAATTAGATTCACCGAGTTTTCAGAATTTTTCGGCAAAATTCGTTTTGACCCGAATTTATTTGCGGCGAATCACATTAAAAAAACAGCTATTTCCCGGCTGCAGAGAGCCTATAGGGTGTTGTAGAACATTGTTCCATGCTCAAGTATGCATAGGGAATGTGGTTTGGTTTTCATACAATGCTTTGTTTTAGTATGACACTCACATGACAGCCGACGCTCTTAGAATCGTTTCACTCTTCACTTCTCTGGGCACTTACAGGGGCAAAACTGACCAAATAACTGAAGTGGGAATGCAGCCTGACAAGGTAATGTCAGTGCCAGCTGGAAAGAACCAAGCTCAGGGCCAAGATCCTACAATAGCATCAAAGAGTGCACTCCTGTTACACCGACATCAGATGATTCCACAGATTATGACAGAACCTGTTCTGTTAAATGCTGATACATATAGAAACCCTCGAAAGAGTGGAGAGGGTGTCGGCAGTAATTTTGCGTTGACGTCTCTGATCATTTTGCCCTTCCTTTCATCCATCAGTGTCCGCTTTCAATTGGTCAATAATCCATCAGCATTGCTAAAGCCAAAAACAAACAGGAGTTGATCCAAAACAGAGATGACCAGTAAATGGGATATTTGCATGTCTTCTGTGTTCTGTATCCACTCCTGCTTTTGGCTACCTAATCACCAGACAATCCTGATCCTGATTGTGAGAGTGGCACAATGACAGGTTGAGAAGGTGGCAGTAACATCACTAGCCCACACAGTGGCAAATGACAGGTTGAGAAGGAGGCAGCAACATAAGTAAGCCTCAGAGTGGCACAATGACAGAGTGTGGAGGTGGCAGCAACATCACTAGACCACAGAGTGGCAAATGACAGGTTGAGAAGGTGGCAGCAACATCAGTAGGCCATAGAGTGGCAAAATCACAGGGTGTGGAGGTGGCAACATCAGTAGGCAACATAGTGGCACAATGACAGAGTGTGGAGGTGGCAGCAACATCACTAGACCACAGAGTGGCAAATGACAGGTTGAGAAGGTGGCAGCAACATGAGTAGGCCACAGAGTGGCACAATGACAAAGTGTGGAGGAGGGTGGCAATACCAGTCCCTGGTAAAGATGGTGGGTGGCAGATGGAGTAGTTGCTAGCAGATGTGTGGCATCAGGCGGATGGCAGCATAAGAAAAGTAGCTGAGGCAGGTAGCCAGAAGAATCCAGACTCATTTCTCAAAGTTTTGGTGAGGCGTCATGGCTGATCTAATCTGATGCATAAGGCATTGATGTGTGGAAATCCTGACAGATCCATGCCTGATTCATCTCGAAAAAGGTGAGTCTCTTCACATTTCGGGTGAACAAGCGAGTTCTCCTTGGGGTAACTATGGCCACCGCAGCACTGAACACCTGCTCTGATGCCACACTACTGGCCAGGCAGGACAGCTTCTCTTGGCAAGTAGCGGCCACACATCCAGTTTGGCTGCCCAGTAGTCCAGCGGATCTTCTACCTGGGGTGGCAGAGTGCTGTCCAAGTAGGCCACCACCTGCTGGTTCAGGGTCTGCTCCAGGTCCTGCTGCTGCTGTTGGTGAGTACTCTCCTCACTAGGCGGGTGAAGGAAGCTGCTCATCAACGACTCCAGACTTAGGCTGCTGCTGATGGAGCTGCTACTGCTCCTACCCCCCACCTCCCCACAGCAACCGTGGCAGTGGTACGTGAGCGATGAGGAACCCCCCGGTCAGACCTGCCAGAGGATGGATGATGGCGCACATAGGCAGCGGCCAACTGACTACATAGGATTTCTCTATAGTACGCGAGTTTCTCCTCCCTCTCAGCAGGTGGAAAAAAGGCATCCATTTTGGACCGGTAGCGAGGGTGGAGAGCCAGAAGTCATCCCTCTGCCGGATGGTGACTATTCGGCTGTCACTAGCCAGGCAAATCAGCATGCTGCGGGCCATCTGCGCAAGTGACTCTGAGGGACTCCCTGCCTCCATCTCCACTGTATACTGCCACGGTGTGTCTGGGTCATCTGCCTCGTCTTCCTCATCTCCCTCTTGCCTCTGGATTCTCCTCTTCTTTTCTCCTGCACCTGATAGAAAAACCCTCTTTAAAA